>BMAV01000293.1:92150-139114 GCA_019973955.1 Trichonephila inaurata madagascariensis
TTGAGAACGCATTAGCCATGGCATTTTCTCTACAGGAAAAAATTAATGATGAATCTTTTAAGTTATAAACTATTTTTAAAGAAAAAACTGGCGACGAAATTAATCTTAATTTATTATGAGAACTCAAAACATAATCAAGCAGAAATAATTTTAGTAATGAACATTGGAATTAATAACCATTTCAAACTGAAAGCTCAAAAATATTTTTAATTAATTCAATTTAAGAGTGGAAAAATACTTTAAAATGAAACCGAAACCAAAACCATAGCTCATAAAACTTCAAAAAAATATCTTAAAAACTAATTTGCTAACAGATTTGAAATTTCGTGGCAAGCTTCTCAATGATATAGGCCACTACAAAATGCACAATGTTAAAAAAAAAAAAAAAAAAATGAATTCGGTAAAAATGAAATTTTTAGGGTACTGTGCAGCCTTAAGTGGCAAAATAGAAAGCGATCTTACATTCTATATGTCGTGTTGGGCTATTATTTTTGTTTGTTACTATTTATTCATTCATAAATCCCATTCTCAGAAATTAGGCCATCCCAAGGAGGATTCGAACCCATGACCTTTGGAGTAAAAGTCCATTTCGCTATCCATTGCGCTACAGAGACAAATAAAAAACAAAAAAATAACGATTCTACCTTTTATGTATGATGTTTGATTATTATTAATTAATTAATATTTGAAAAAACTGTATTAACATCAAGTGTCTTGCATTACAAGTTTAAAAAAATACATTTGAACTTGAGAGGATGAATAAAAAGTATTTTTTAACTATTCAAAATTTGAACAGGATATGTATGTATATATGTATAAGCTAGCCGCTATCCGCCCGCTTCGCTGGAAATTTCAGGATGTTGCACGAATATATACTGTTTACCTGTTCGAATGCAATGACAAACATTCTTATGACTCCTTCCTTTTGATTAAAAAAGAATAGGACTTGTGAATTTTTAAAATGGAAGCAGAATTATCTTTTACGCTCTCGTAACCCCCTCCCCCAAAGCGGATTTCCGCAAAAGCTTTTTTAGTGAATAGTCAACAGAGAAAATATGCATGCCAAATTTAAAGTCTAAATCTAATAGTGAAAAAATGGAAATTTTCTATTAATTAGCCCCCAAATCCCCTAAGTCACAAGTCAATTTCCCTAAGAACCATTCTTAGCAGATCTTCATTCATCAAAAGAAACATGCTGACCAAATTTCAAGTATGGGGATCTAAAAATTCAAAAACAGGAAGTTTTCTTTTATCTAAAAAAACCTATCTTAAGCCTTCGCAATTCCTCTTAAGGGTCGATTTTCGGAAAATTCTTTTGAAAACTCTTTTTCTATTTCATAAAAAGAAAGTTCCTACCAAATTTCAAGTTGGTACGTCGAATAGTTCAAAAATGGGAATATTTAAGTATAACGCCTCTTATGCCTCCATAATTCCCCCTTGGGGTCAACTATTGCAAAACCTTTTGTGTGACAGTTCTCTACTCCGTAAAAGAAAAGTGCCTACCAAATTTCAAGTTTGTTGGTACAATAGATCAAAAACGGGAATATTTATCAATGACGCCCCATAGGAGTTCTTTTCCGCAAAACCCCTTTCGTAGTGGATCTCTAATTCTTCAAAGGACCGCGTAAGCCAAATTTCAAATTTGATGGTCTAATAATTCAAAAGCGGGTATACCTATATGTAATTCCACTTACTTCCTCACAACGTCGTCAGGGGTCAATTTTCGTAAAATGCCATTTTGCTGTTGTTGTTTATGCCACCTGTCTCACGTAGTCAGATCGAGGCCCACGAAATTCATCGTGGCAAGGGGCTAGAAGGACGCCTGTCGTTGGCCTTAGACTTGAGCACCATACAGGTGACAGTACGATTTAGCTCGGTGAAATTCCCGAAAGGAAGATAGAGGGTGACACCACCTATCTCCACCTCCCAAATTTAGGCTTAGAACTGAAGGAGAGGGTAATATTCTCCAGTCCCCTGCACTCGTGATTCAGCCCACAAGACTTTCGGATCCACTGATTTAACGAGCACGTACTCCGTGTGTACTCGGAGGGTATTCGGTGGCATCGGGCATCGAACCCAGGCCTTCCAGTCTGAAGTTTGATGCTCTAACCACTAAGCTACCCACGGCCATGCCATTTTATAAAAAGGATCGGTAATCTTTGAAAGGACCCTGTATATCAAATTTTAAGTTTGTTGTTCTAATAATTTAAAAAAGGGAATATTTATCTATTACGCCCCTTAAGCCTCTGTAACACCTCATGGGTCGATTTTCGCAACATCCGTTCTCAGTGGACCTCAACTCACTGGAAGGAACATATCTACCAAATTGCAAGTCTGTACGCTTAATACTTCAAAAACAGCAATTTTCGAAAAACCCCTATTGTAGCAGACTTCTATAAAATGAAAAAAATATGCCGAAAAAATTTCTAGTTTATAGGCTTTAATAGCTCGATAACGGTAATAAGGCCACTTAAGCCGCTTAATGGTCGATTTTCGCAAACACCCCTATTGCACCGGACTTCTATTCCGCGAAAGGAATATGCCAACCAAATTTCAAGTTTATAGGTCTAATACTTCAAAAACGGGAATATTTATCTATAACCACTCTTAAACTCCCGCAAAGCCCCCTGGGGGTCGATTTTCACTGAATTCCTTTTGAAAGGAATGTGCCTAGCAAATTTGAAGTTTATAAGTCTAATACTTCAAAAACGGGAACATTTATCTATAACGCCCCTTAAAGGTCAATTTACGCAAAACCTCTTTTTGAAGCGGACCTCTAATCCATGAAAGGAATGTGCCTACCAAATTTCAAGTTTATAGGTCTAATAATTTAAAAACGGGAATGTTTATCTATAACGCCCCTTAAGCCTCCGCAACGCCCCTTGGGGTTTGATTTTCGCAAATTCCGCTCTTAGTGGATCTCTACTGCATGAGGGAAACGTGCATACCAAATTTCAAGTCTGCAGGTCTTACAAGTTTGGAGATATCATGATGAATCAGTGAGTGAGTCGCTTTTCCCCTTTATATACAGGGTGTTTTATATTGAATGGTACAAAAAGAAAACACTGTGAACGTTGTAATTAATATATTTAGAAAATTCAAATTTACCTCAAAACTACATTTATTCAAGTTTCTACAGGTGCTCAATATGTGACCTCCGGTGACTCGACAAATGTCTACACGGTAATCAAGCTCCTGCCCCACTCGTGATTGCATATCCCCTGTGATGGAGTTCAACACTGCAGTTATCGGCTGCTTCAGTTCCTCTAAGTCCTGAGGAAGTAGACGCACAAGCACCTTGTCTTTAACGAAACCCCAGAGAAAAAAAATCACAGGGCGTTAGATCTGGTGATCTCGGTGGACAATTAACACACGTCAACTCCTTTGGTCCACCACGGCCAATCCAGCGATGGGGTAGACGTTCGTTCAGGAACTCACGCACGTTTTTATTCCAATGTGGGGGAGCACCATCTTGCTGCAAAATGAAATCCGAAACAGCTTCCTACAGCTGGGGGAGCAACCACTCAGAGAGCATGTCTTAGTAAATGTCCCCATTAATCGATTTTTCAGCAAAGAAAAATTTTCAAAAAGAAAAGCAGAAGTGTTTGATAAAGCGCAGAAAACGTTCACCTTGGGAGAATCACGCTGATGTTCTAATGTTACATGGACATTTTCCGTGCCCCAAAATCGCCAATTATGGCGATTAACTTTGCCACATAAGTGGAACGTGGCTTCATCGGTAAACACCAGTGTGTCCTCGAAACCATTCACGTCGAGCTTTTCTTGAAATTTCACACAGAAATTCTTATGCAACGGTTTGTCAGTAGGTTTTAAAGCCTGGACCATCTGATGCCTGTACAGCTTGAATTGGAGACGCTTTCGTAAAACACGCCACACTGTTGTGTGAGGGACAGACAGTTCTGCACCTGCACGTCGCGTTGATTTTGAGGGACTCAGTAAAAACGAATTCTTTCAACCACTTAGGGTTGTATTTCTTTTCGTCCAGGGCTTTTGTTCCTGCATAAGCAGCCGGTATCCTGGAACTGCTTCACCCACCTGCTTATGTTAGGCCGATGCAGTGGTTCTTTACGAAATTTCGTGCAAAATGTCTTTGCACAACAGTTACCTAGGAGGTTTTGGCATATTCGAAAACGCAGTACGCTTTCTCCTGCATGGACGACATTTTGTTTAACAGCGCCTCTAGCGGCGAGTTGGTCATTCGATAATTTTTCCCTGTTGCCAAATAAAACTTGAATAATTGTAGTGGCAGAATAAATTTGTTTCGGCTGAATAAATCCATTAAGGCAGTCACACTGCGCTATTCTTTTTGTACCATTCAATATGAAACACCCTGTATATTGATAAATATATAGAGAGAGAGTGTGAACTGGTAGTAGAAAATTGAAAAATACATTTATATGCACGTTTCACAAAATGATAAACGGACATTCTGCACCTGAATCTCCAACAAAAAAGAGGAAGTTACATTCTTGGGTAGAGAAATCGAATCCGTCACTCAATGAGATTTGTCCCGAGAACTGATGATGATCGCTCTTAAAGTGATTAAATGCCTGAATCTAAGCGAAGAATTGCTGCTTAGCTGATGCAATTGTAAACTGCACCACTAGAAGCGAAAATCTTAGCTTACACATCTAACTACTGACTAGCTTCTCTCTCTGACACTCAGTTTCATACAGTAAAGCTAATTTTCCTATTTGGTTTCCTATGCAAGAATGTCTGAGATAGACTAAGAGTTATGGTCAATGACTCGTGGCTGGCGTGTCGCTGGAAGGAGTCCTTGCGCCACTGAAGACCCACCGTGTAGAGGAAGTCGATGCAAGCTAAATCAGTCCTGGCTTAAAATCCTCTTGTTAGTGTGATAGTGAAATCACGGAGGGTCTTCCGTAGCAATAGGGCTCGAAATGACATGCCGGTCACGAGTTCAAGTCCTCCCATTGGTATGGTGTGGATGTTTGATGAGAGGGGTGCCGGCTCAGGTGTCATCCACTTCATTTGACTGAGGTTCAAAATTACAAGGTTCGTCACCAATAGCCCTCGTATTGCTTTATAGAGTGACATAAAATCTCCCCTACTCTGCGAAGATGGCAATTAATTTTCATTAACATTTTATAAAGAAAATTTTTTCAATTTCTTAGAGGGGAAACCACGTGAGACTATCTACTACAAGTTAATCTTGGCTACCCCGAATATAAGTATGTATGGTCACAATTTATATTCAATCATATAAACTTTTTTTTCTTCATTTTTGTACGATGAACTCCGAAACTACTCAACCGACCTTAATACAATTTTGCATTTAGTATGTCATTTCGCCTGACTTAGAAGATAGGATAGTTTTTATCTCATTTAAGAGGTCAATATTTTTTTATTGCTGGAAATGCGAAAAATCCGGGAAACGGGAAAAGTTGTAATTTTGCCGACCAAGGTGCACGAAAAGAGAATGCCCATCTTACTTTGGAGCGCAAAATCCGAATTTTTTGAACCGATTCCTAAGAATTCCCGTAACTTTTCTAGATAATGTCGGATGACCTTTTTTTACTCGGACAGTGGCAGGGCCTTACCCTAAAAATCTTAGAACGCGAAAAGTGTGTTCCTGGTGTTTTTCTGGGCCGGAAGCACGTATCCGAAATCTAAGTTTAGAAATTCCGGTAACTTTGACGGATAATGCTGGACGACCGTAATGCTCCCTTTCCCCCTCTTTCCTTCCAGCGACTGAACTTGGAAGCGCAGGGGCACCGAAAGTGGACCCCGGGTGCATCTCAGGATGGGGAACGAAAATATGGATTTGGATTTCAGAAACTCCGGTAACTTTGCTGGATATTGCCAGAATGAGGTCAAGTGGCTTCGCGTTCGAGTCCCGCATCCAGATTTTCAATCCCTATAGCACCTGGACTTGAAGGCGCAGCCTTGTGAAAATACATTCGCAACAGAATATTGCATTGCAGTTGCATCGTCAGGGCTTTTACTTTGCTCGATAATGGACAATATGCTCATTCAGCATCCAGATGCCATTAGATATTCAAAATGTGTGTCGCAATGTGTAAAAAAAAGCCTCGAATGGCTACGGGTTAGTGTGCTATAACCCATAAACATTCACTCGAAGCATTGCATAAAACTTAGCAAGATTTAAATCGCAACGAGAAAATATTCAATGGTGCTGTCCTACTGTGTGGTGATTTGCGACAAACATTGACAGTCATTCCTCGCTTTACTTTTGCCGACGACATTAACGCATGTTTAAAACAATCGTTTTTATGGCGAAAAGTCGAAACGCTTCGATTGCCCATAAACATGCGATTACAATCGCAAGATTATCCAAAATCGCAAATATTGTCTAACCAACTGCTGTATATTGGAAACAAAAAAGTAGAACTGCATCCCAATACACAATACATCAAATTGCCAGACAATTTCTGCATTGTTGTTCAGACAAAAAAAAATAATAAACTGTGATTGAGAGTGTCTTCCCGGGTATACTGAATAATTATCTAGATAATGATTGGTTCAGTAATCGTGATATTTTGACATCAAAAAACATTGATATTGGCGAAATAAACTTCCAGATACAGCAGTTGTTTCCAGGAGATCTAATGCCTTTTAAATCAATTGATACTATTGTTGATGAAAACGAAACCGTAAATTTAACAATTGAATTTTTTAATTCTCTGTGTGTATATACCTGAAACGCCCCCTCACAAAAGATCGGTTGGAGATTGGTTCACAGCTTATTCTGCTACGTAACTTATATTCCCCTTGCTTATACAACAGTACACGTTTGGTCATTAAAAGTTTCACCGGAAATGTTCTTGAAGCAACCATTTTGACAGTAAAGTTTAAAGAAGATATCGTACTTTTCCCACGTATTCCACTGACATCATCTGAAACTACAGTACTATTCAAAAGGCTTGAAATTTCTAATTGTTTGGCTCTTCTGCGTTGACCATAAATAAATCTCAAAACCAAACAATGTCCATTTGCGGCTTGGACCGAAAATCCATACACCTAGCATGGACATTTCTCTGTTGCATGTTCACGTGTGGGAAAATCGTCGAATCTATTTGTGTTAGCAAAAGACAAGCTAACGAAAAATAGTGTGCACCGATTTGGGACTAATTAAATAAAAATTATTAATTGTTATAGTTTAAAATGATAATAATATTAAAAATTATTAAAACTCAATGCTACTTTTTTCATTTATAAAATTAAATCTTCATATATGTTGTTAATTAACAACTTTGAAATTAATTCATATCAGTGGCGCACAAAAGGGGGGGGGGCCGGGGGGTCCGGACCCCCCACCCCCAAAGCCCTTGATTTTTTTCCGATTCTAAGTATTAATATGTAAAATTTAATTAAATATTTGTTATTAATGATTGATTTTATTAATTAATGCTAATTATTTATTCAATAATTAGTTTTTTACTGTGTTCTGTTCCTAAAAATCGACAAAATCAAAAGTAGCATGATACAACAATGGTGCTTTTCCCCCCCCCCCCCCCCCCCCCTTGAAAAATTCCTGTTTGCGCTACTGATTCATATATTATACTATACTCAATTATAAGATGAATAAAATGCAAAATTAAAAATGTTGTTTTAGGCTTAATTTCAACTCTATAAAATTATAAGCGAAGATTAATTTGACTGCATTAAATAGTTTAGTATAATATTAAGGCTGTTTTCGTCATATATACGAGAGCTGGAACTTGATGCGGAGCACATTTTCGGACAGAAAAAATACCCCAAATTTTATAAAAATTTGTGACATTGTAGCTCATGCATTTGTTTATAATATAGTGTTTTTAAAATTTCAAATTATTTCATAAATAATTAATTAGTTTTTCCTTTTAACATGTAAAAGGGTAGCTCATTTAGCATTACGGTATAAGAAAAAAAATGCGAAACACATTTTATAAAAGAAAAAATGTGTTAAAACTCGGATAAAAATGAATATTTTAATAAAATAAGTGATTCTCTAAAGGATAGTGAAGCCAGAATATAATATTAAAGTTGGACTTCTTTTTATATCTGAAAAAATACTCGGAATTTGGTCCCTATTCTTTAACATTAACCGAGAGAGAGAAAAAAGACAGCCTTAAATTAACTTATTACAAGAAAGTCACAACAACGTGTGGCCGGGTCAGCTAGTATTATCTTTGATTTTGTGAATTATTTCTTTTAAATTAGTAACATTAAGTACAAAATATTTGAAGATATCGAATTATTACGCACCGATAAAGGTATTAAATCTTAAGGGGAAAAACATGTTGGGCTACATTAGGTCATTGACCCAAAATCTTATAATTAAAATAAGTTACTTTGTTGATTTATATGCAATATTATCTATTTATTATTACTTGTAAATAATTGCTAAAGTTTGTTTTTTTTTCAAAAAATTAACAAAGGCTCTAAGTAAACTTTTTGAAACAAATCATTTGAAAAAAAAAATTATAAGCCAGCGTGGTTCACAAAATTGTTACAAACTAATTTTTTTTTCGAACTAATCCTGCCGACAGTCGATTGCACTGTCGGTTTTGATCTAAATTAGAATGAATTTTGTATTTAAAACTTGTTATTGTTATCACAAACTATTTTATCTTCTTCAAACTTCCATCAAAAAATTCAAAATTATAGTACATTTGCTAAAGTCATTTTTAAAACCTGTTTCTCATTTTAAAGCAATTTATAGCTTCAAGTTAATGTTGATTAAATTAATGTGCTCTATTTTTTTTCCGAAAAAGTAAAAAACAATCCCTTTGTTATCTTTTAATTTAAATTAATTCAATTCATAAATAAACTTTTGTTTAAAAGTTCAATTCTTTCAACACAATATACGTATAATGAGTTTTCTTGATTTAAGATGTTATTTATAGAGACTATAATAAAGATCTCATAATAGAGAGGGGAAAACGTGGAAGGGATTGTCACAAATAAAATTCTATTAGGCATTAAACGCATATGGAGTTTCATTTTTGTTCATTTTGTTTCAATTTCTTTATAACTCCATCCATATGCAGACTTTATTTTGACTCAGAATTATAAAATAAACTGTAAATAATCCTTTCTGTAAGTTCTAGTGTCACTTCAATTAAATTATGTAAACACTATAATAATATGTCATTAGTATTCACAGCTAATATCTGCTCAGAATTAAAAAATAAACTCATAATTATCTAGAGGCTGATGCAAGGGAGAGGATTAGGAGTTTGACTTCCGAAAGACCATTTTGATTTTCAGCATACAGATTACCCCTCAACGCTTTCGTCTACATGTTTTTTAGAATGACACCCTACTCCCCTTTCCCCATTAGAGGAGTCTGTGTATTCTATTGTAATAATCCTTTCTATAGCTCTGATGTTACTTAAATTAAATTAAACAACATTATTATACGTCATTCACATACACAACTGAACTTTATTTAGAATTATAAAATTAACCGATAAGAATTTTTTTTTTTTTTTGCAAGATAAGTGCTGCACCAGTTAAATTAAATTGCAATGTAGGACGTTATGAGCATTGAACTCTAATGTCAATGCACTAATTTAATGCGCAGATAGACCTAAAATTGGTTTTGTGCTTTTCCATACACATTCTGTTTTCTTTTAACTTAAAACTTAACTTTTTTGCTTATATATACTCTTCCGCAATTTTTAGTGACCGCAGTAGGCTAGTGATCATGATCATGGACTTGTGGCATCCATTGTCGAGTCACGTTCTCGAAACCTGGAGCCACTCAGGGATGTCTTAAGGCATGGGCCAACTGGGCCCCGGGCCCAGTGCCTCATTTCGTTCTCATCTTAATAAAATGATGATTCGAATAATTTCAACGGTCAAATGTTACTCCTGGTTGTATTCTCCGAAACACTGGGAGGCCGCCGCCGTAGCCTAGTGGTCAAGGTAACGGACTCGTGGCTGGCGTGTCATGAGTTCGAGTGAGTGAATGAGTGAATATTAACGTCGCACTGCTCAGCTACACAAGGAGTTTTGGCGACGGACCTCGTCATTTTGAACCATGTTCAAGTGACGAGGTCGACACCTGAGCTGGCACCACCTCTCCTAACTACCACACCACACCAAGGGAGGACGTTTGAGCTCTTGACAGATTTAACGTGTATTGCTGCCCTACACGGTGCTGTAAGGTTTGCAATACATCGTTACGTACAAATTTACATTTATGGTAATAATAAGGCGTTGCATGAACGTGCAAAAAAAAAAATTGAACCGTTGTTGTTGTTTTCAATCCCCTTGGAGCAGAAAAGCCTACACCAAGTCCATTTGACCATTTCGCGTAATAGTGTCACACACCAGGTCTTGCTGAAAAATTGAACCGTGACGATGTATTGCAAACTTTACAGCGCCGTGTAGGGCAGCAATGCACGTTAAATCTGTAGAGAGCTGAAATGTTAGTGTGGTGTGGTCCTTAGGAGAGGTGGGAGCCAGCTCAGGTGTCCTCCTCGTCACTTGACCATGGTTCAAAATGACGAGGTCCGTCGCCAAAAGCCACCGTGCAGCTGAACAGTGTGACGTTAATATTCACTCACGCATTCATTGACCACAACGCTACCGCAGCCACCAATGAAAAGTAGAAAACTGCATAAAGACAATGTTAACGGATATCGCGCACGCGCTTACTCGTAAATAGAGACGATATTGGAATTAGAGTCTCTGTTATTCCATATCCCACAAAATTGGTAACTGAGACGATAGAAATTGGGATTGGTTAAGTGGAACTCGGTAAATGTGGAAGGAATATACTGCATGGATTTAAACACCCCTCAGAGGGCTCACCTTCTTTAGGTGAGTACGGGTGTCACAATCCCGAGGTACCCTAGGGAACTTTTCCTTTTCCCAAGAGATTTACTGTCTTTGGTAAACACGGGTTTCACGAACCCGGGGTACCCTAGTGATCCTTCTCTATTTTCGACCCTCTTTCTTGTCATCCCATTCTTCCTTTTCTTCTTTTCACGTCCAGATCACAGACAACAAATGTTTTGCGCAGTATAGCCGAAATCAGCTCTTGCGCCAAAAAAACCCACAATCATCATCATCATCTCTCTCATCATGGATTTAAACATCTTTTTTAAGGGGGAAAATATATGTATTCACACCAACTCAGATTTTAGAATTCATTATGATATACTGAAATACAGTGAAAATCGTTGAATACGAAATTGAGGGGACTGAAATATTTTTTCATGTTACAGGATATTAAAAAAAAATCATATATTCAATAAAATTAAGTTTATTAGAGCACATTTTTTATTTACACAGATATGTATATCTGTATGCGTTTAATAAAAATCAATGTAACAAAAACGTTCTCATTTTGAAATTTTAATGAAATAGTTTCCAGATTTTGGAAAACAAAACATTTATTGAGTTTTTGGAAAATAATCTGATTTTTTTTTTTTTTTGGATTGCCTTTTTTAACATTAAATAGTCAAAAAATTGTTCGATATCGTCCATTTTGTTATTCATTTCACCCTTGGACTGTGCGTCTAAATGCATTAGTCATTTAATTTTCGTCGTCGGAATCTGCATCAATAATATTTTTGAGCTTTGAACAAACTCCAAAATGTGTTTTTCTGCCGTAATTGGGGCTGTACACACATTATCATCATTTATTGTAATGAATTCTTCCGATAATACAATAGGACAGTCCAATCCGGCTGGTGTTTTCCGTATTTTGTTCATTTCCAGAAAGGAAATCTTTTTGTGTTAAGCGATTTTCGTTTTGCGTTAAACGAAATAAAATGCATGAAAATCCATAATAGTTTGTCTGGACCGTTCTATTATTTCACGTGTTAAGGTATCTGACTACGTTCGGAACCGTGATTTTGCAAAAGCGTATAAATGGATAATATTTATGATATTTAGTGTCACTTAGATTAGAAAATGTATATAAAATTGTTTTAAAAATATTATTACAATAAAAAATTATTTAAGTACAATATTTTGAAAAAAAGGAACATAGAATGACCCATTTTCAAAACATTCTTCTTTTATGAGAAATGCTTCTATTGTAATAATACTTTGCCTGTTTATAGCTCAGACCTCTGTACAGATGCTCCACTAGAATTTTTGAAATATATAACGTAGAAGTAGGTTATCCATGTTTTACGACAACAGAGGGGAGAAATTTTAAGAAAAAAACGCCGATAATTATTTTAAATGATTGTAACTCTAAAAATAATGTGAATTTTTCAAAAATCATAGCTGAGACTCTGTACAGAGGTCTGAGCTATATATAGGCATAATATTATTATATAATAGAAGCATTTTTCACAAAAGAATATTTTGCAAACTGGTCATTGTATGTTCATTGTTTGTCAAAATATTGTACTTAAATAATTTTTTATTGTAATACTATTCTTAAAACAATTTTATATACATGTATTCTAATCTAAGTGACACTAAATATCATAATTATTATCCATGTATACGCTTTTGCAAAATCACGGTTCCGAACGTAGTCGGATACCTTAAGAGTTTTCGCGTATATGTGTACTCTGTATATGTATTCACCAATTTCTAAAATTGTAGAATTCGTTATGATGTACTGAAATATTTCCAAATGTTTGTTGTGTTCTTTAAAAGAGCTACAGACAAACTCAAAGTTTACATATTTCCCAGAGATTTCAGATCTAGTATTTACGCAAAACGATCACGCTTTTCCCTAACAAATCTTCATGCTGAGAATACAACCAAAAAAAAAGCGGGGGGGGGACTTTTTTTTAACAGAAAAAAAAAATAAATAAAACCGACATCCTATCCAAATGAGCCTGTCGACAATATCGCCTCAGAATGAAGCATCACCTTTTTGAAAAATGCGCTAAGGGAAGAAGAAAGTATGAAATAAATAACCCTAAAGAGAGAAAGAAAAAGAAGAAAAGAGAAACAAGAGCTCTGTTGGGTGCCCGATCGCCCGGAGCCGTAAACTGCGAGAAAGTGAAGCCGTCGCATTCACCTTCTATATTTGCGTAAAATCCAGGTTAACTCCGCCTGTAGAGTTTCCTTTTGCCTTTCCTGGACACTCTAACCTACAAGTGGCGTTCGGTTGCGATTTTTTTTTATAACTGGCCTTTTTGGTTTTGTTGCTTTTCGTGAATAACTCGAAGACAGTTTTCTGATGAAGTGATTTTCAATTGCTGAGATCATGAGATTGGATATCAGTAGCCCTTAATTGAAGAATCTTCATCCTCAGAGAAATGGTAAGTTGAAGAAAAATATTCCAAATTCTGCCTTTGTTGTTTTTTTTAAATGTGGGTGTGTATTCTGAAAGGTTGATATTGCTTTTCATAGTTTTTACATTAACTGTTATAAACGTTTTGCAGGTAATTATTTTTGCATGCATGGCATTATTTCTGTGTTTTTTTTTTCTATAGTTATACAAACACAATGGTGTTCTTTCTATTTTATTCTCTTCAATACGATTAATACGATTTAAAAAGCTGTCATTCTATTCGTAGAGAATACCCGAAATGTACAGCTCTTACTAAAGGCAACTGCCGAAGTTATTCTTATAATTAAAGTTTTAAAGGGAAATGATACGATTTACACAAAAATTTTTAATTTAAGGATTTTTAAAATTTTTTTGATTACCTCCTATGTGTGTATACTACGTAAAACGGATTTTGTGCTCAAAATTTCATAAAAAGCTAGCCATATAATTTTTAACGAAAAAACTTAAAATTTGTGAAGTGATTTTAAAATGCTACTCCTACAAAAATTTACGTACATGCATGAAATTTGATTTACAAGTACGTCAAACCATGCGTAACGAAAGTTGGTATGGGTTTTGCGAAAACATGATTGGTATTCGTACAATACCTCTTTTTATGAATTCTTATTGAAAATTCCTTGAAAAAACCTATAAATTCTGAGTTCAATTATTTTTTAAAAAATAAGTATTGCTTTGATTCGAAAATGCATACCAATTTTTGTTACGTGTACTATTGGTAATAGGTAAATAAAATTCAAAGCATTGGGCACAATAGAAAAAAAAAGCCTTAGCATTTTAAATGAAGACAAACTAGTTATTTTATCTTTCTGAGATAAGTAAGTTTTTAAAGTTTTCATTTGCCATAGAGATGTGAATAAAAACGAAAGTAAAAGCTATCATAATTCTGCATTTTTTATGTGCTTATAGCTTTCAAATTTTGTGAGGTTATAGAAAAATATATAAAGAATAATTTAGACTAAAAAAATTAGATTTAATTTTTTGACCGATTTTGGTTAATTGAATTGTACTGTGTCCTCTTAAGAGACTTTTGAACTAGATAATTAGATAATATTAAATGAGAATAATTACTGATTATAGAAAAAGTTTTGAATTTTCGTTTTCTTCGAAATCATTACCTTAAGTGACTATGTTCGGAAACGTCATTTTGAAAAAGTCTGTAGAAGAATAACTTTTTTGAATATTTAGTGAATTAGGATATATATATATATACGTATAAATTTGTCTTAAGAATATCATTGCAATAAAAAAAATATTTAATTGCAATTTTGTGGCAAAAAGTGAAGAACGAATGATACATTTTCAAAACATTCTTTTATGAATAATGCTTCTATAATATATATTTTACCTATATACAGAGCTAGGACTTCTGTACAGGGATTGAACAAAAACTTTTGGAAAAATTCACATTACTTTCTGAGTTACGATCAATTGAAATGAGTGTTTTTTGTTAAAATTTCTCCACTCTGATGTAATAAAATATGAATAAACCGATTTCTAAATTATATATTACAAACATTTTAGTTCAACTTCGATATAGAAGTTATAATATATATCAGGAAATTTTCGTAAAAGGAGAATGTTTGAAGATTTATCATTTTTTCTTTCTTTTTTTGTCTTAATTTTTTCCTTGTATCAGTATTCTTAAAACAATTTTATATATGCATTTTCTAATTCAACAGACACTAAATATATCAAAAAATTATTCATTTATACGCTTTTTCAAAACCAAGGTTCAGAACGTAGTCACCTTATGTATATACACAAATGATTCGAAATAATCAGACATCATTAACCAACCTGGGTGTTTTATAATTTGTTTTTAAATATAATTTTATCTTCAAAATTATTAATGGTAAAACTGCGATCATATAACCATTTTTTTGTTTTAAAAAAGTGTTTTATTTTTTTGTAAAGTTGCTTGAAACATTAATACTGTTAAAACGTCATTTATCGTTGTTTTGAATATTTACAGTTTAGAGTTCCAAAAAAAAATTTTTTTGAATTTACTAAAAATGTCTTTATTGCTTTTAAATGTTTTCATGGCGTAACTGTCTTAAATGATTTCTTCTATGCAAAATTATATATATATGAGAAAAAAACTTTAATGCATGAAAACGAATGCAATATAAAAACCATTCATGCATTCATACACAATATTGAAAGTTATTTAGTATATTATAACATTATGCGTTAAGAAAAGTGAGGGAATTTTACTTAAATTTATTTCCTAAACCTTGGGACTTTGAAATATATTAATTTTACTTTTGAATGAGTTTAAATACAAATTTTCTTGACAAATTTACCATACATCCTTTAAGAGGATACGATAGTACATAGTGCCAAAAGAATATAATAATGCAATGCGTATTCTGTAACAATTTATATATATTTGTATATAGAATTTTTTTATATACACCTTGGGACTTATTGATTTTTATCTAAAATAAATATTGTAACGAATTCAATTACCTTTTAATATGCAGGGACTCATCATTTTATTTAAACTATACTATTCTGAGATGCTTAAATAAGGAAATTATAATCTTTATTTATGAATGTATGATAAGAATTTTTTCTTTGTATATACCCGTAACTGTGGTACCTAAAGGAAAATTTTCTGGTGAGTTTGCGTTCAAACGATTTTTTGATTAACAAAAATTATAAAAAAGTAGTTATATACATTCTCAAAACAGTGCTATGTGTTAACTATATTATTTTTAAACCAGTTTTTTTATACATCTTTATATATATAATTCTTCTGTGCGTGTGTATGTGACTGAACTCCTAAACGGCTGGACCAATTTTGATGACCATTTTTTGTGTGGGTTCAAGGGAGTTCGAGAATGGTTTAGATTCACAATTCGGTCCGATATAGCAATTAGTTAAAAAGATATCAATTAAAAACCTTAAAAAGCATAATTGTTTTACCCCTGTGTGCTGTTTATTCCGCGCTAATGTGCGGCAAGGAAAAAAAGAAATAAGAGGGGAAAGTTTTGTTTTTCGCACTGCCAATCAGATGTTGCGTGTTCGAGGGTTGTTCGAGGAGAGGGGGGTGCCAGCTCAGGTGTCGTCCACGTCACTTGACCATGGTTCAAAATTACGTGGTCCGTCGCCAAAAGCCCTCGTGTAGCTGAACAGTGCGACGTTAATATTCACTCACTCACTCGAGGGTTGGTAAATCATCGCATGTTTGTTTATACCCCTGAAGGATTAACCAAAAATATTGTGCATTCAATGGCATTACGATAAATTTATTTACTGTGCGTTAAAAAAATATACCTGTTATGAAAATAGCTCGAGTTTTATCTTTTTTTATCATTTAATTAAAACAAGTTTAAGTTTCTATTCAGAATAGCTTCTACTATATTCAACTTAGTTCATATACACTTACTCACACGAAGTCGATAGGTCGAATTGTGGTAACTGTGCATGTGATGACGTCAAGTAACTTTTTTTTTATAAAAATTTTCATCAAAACGGACCAGATTGGTACAACTTATTCAAGAAAGTTTGAAATGTTCGGATTTAAAACCTGTGTACAGAACAACGTCTGTCGGGCCACTAGTTTTTAATTATAAATTTTATTTCAAAACTGAACTTTCGGCAATTTTTAAAAAAAATAAATAAGTGATTATTTTTATGTTTACTGTGTAGCCATGAAACAAAAGTGATCACATTTGAATTGAATAACTTAATTTTTTTAAGAGGTCTTCATAAAAATTAGTCAAGAAAATATTTTTATCAGTTTTGAACGGGAAAAAACCTCCAAATATCTTTTTTTTCTGATGTAGTTTGAATGCTTGATTTGACTGAATTAAAACTTTAACAATCAAATGTTTAGCGCTGTTATACATCAATTAATGGTAAAAGTTTACTTTAAAGCTCATAGTTTTTCAAAAACGTAAATTTAAGCCGAAAAGGAACATTAAAGATACATTACACAAACGGTACTACGTATTAATATTTTAATGAGATATGGTTGATTATAGGTTTATTTATTAGTATAATGCTCAGTGAATGAGTGAGTGAATATTAACGTCGCACTGTTCAGCTACACGAGGGCTTTTGGCGACGGACCACGTAATTTTGAACCATGATCAAGTGACGTGGACGACACCTGAGCTGGCTCCCCCTCTCCTAACTACCTTATCACACCAACGGGAGGTCGTTTGTATCATGTTCAGAAACTACATGAAGGTTACTGGTTATGGAGCTCGTAATTTTGAGTCATGGTCTCTGAGAACGAGGATGACAACTGAGCTGGTATTTCAATGAGGAAATTTGTCAAAAAAGCTGTAAAAATTGTGCTCAGATAGATTGAAAATGTGTTAAAATGTATTCAAATTTTCATGGGTTAAAAACTTTTCGCAAAATTTTTTTTAAAGAAAAAAGCAATTATACAAGCCAATTATCAGCTTTTTCTGATGAATTATTCTGCTTTTTAAACGAAGTTTCATTGATTATTCATTTGAATAGATGCAATACAAATGTCATTCAGCTAGAAAAATTACAAAAATTTATCCAGATTTCCCTATATAGGATCGTGGGCTCGATTCTTGATGTCACCTAAGACATTGTATGTAATGGGATTGATATACGTCGAAATTTGTCGAAGGTCAACAAATTCATGTTGGAATCATGCGGATGTTTTGAGAATGAAGTGTCAGCTCAGATATCGTCCTCGCCACTTGATCGCAGTTCAAAATTACAATTGCTGCTATTAACCCACGTAATGCTTCTCAATGCGACATTAATAAACAATTAATCAGAACTCGATTATCCACAGCAAAAAAAAGGGGGGGGGGAATGCACAACCTTTCATATTTTAATTTTTGTACTGGAATTCTGGAAAAATTTGAGGACAATTTGTTTCTTGTCTATTTTCATTAGTGTATACTAAGGCCGTTTCAGCCTAGTAGTCAAGGTTGCGAGCTCATTGCCAGCGTGTCATGAATTCGAGCCCGAATGTCACCAAGTACCCTCCATGTAGAGGTTTAAGGCACATTAAAACTGTCTTGCCTCTAAGTACTAACGTTGGCGTGGTTGGGTAATTTGGTGAGGGGCATTCCAGCTCTGATGTCGTCCTTGTCACTTGACTGAAGCTCAAAATTATGAGGTCTCTTGCGAATAGACCTCGAATTGCTTTCTAGTGCCATGCTAGTAAACAATCACTCACTCACTTCTCTCTCTATATATGTAAAAAAAATTCGTGATGCTCTAATAAATTTATTTATACATGAGATATAGTAAATAAAAGCAACTACAGTCGAACCTCTATATTGCGAATTTTTCTACATAGCGAACTTTTTTATGGAACCAAGAACATTTCACAATTTTTCTTCGTAAAATAACCTCTCTATAGCGAAGCGCAGTTTCTATATAACGAACTTTTTCTTTTGGGATTCAGTTTTTGTTCTCCCTTTTTCTTTTTTTTTTTAAGTATTTCTGAAAAAATTTCAAGTTATTCTCTCTTTAACACATTTTATGGTGGTCATAAACCCGGAACTGGTTTTATTGAATCCTCACTCGCCGAAAGCAATAAAATTCAAGACGTTTCATCCAAGAAGTACAACCTTTAACTCTCATTGCCCAGTTGAAACATCTTCGATATCCTCTTTCACCTTCAGTGGAGTTGTCCCGTGTTTCCGAGCTCTAATTAATTCCGAGCTCTAAAATAATGTATGTTTAATATTACTTGTATGCTTTAAATTATAAAATGACCTTAAAATTCACTAATTTTAGTATAAAATTATTCTCTTAATATTGAAAATACAGAGTGAATTCCTCGGCATTCTTTTTCCTTGTTTTCCTAGCAGTTTTTCTTTCTTTTTTTTCTCGATGGGTAAGATATATATAAAATAGACATATATTAATTTTTAAAAAGTTGTGAATAATTACTTTTTTTAATCTATAGTGTTTATGAATTTAAAATTTGTTTCATGTGGTTTATATAAATTTTTTTAAAGATAAAACTCTCTATATCAGTGCTCCTCAACTTTTCTATCGCCGCGGACTGGTCAACGTTTAGTAATTTTACCACGGCCGACTGAAGGAGGGGCCGTTGATTGTTTATATTTTAGATTGCTTTTATTTAATTATTTTAGTTTAATTGTATTAAAATGGGCCTTCAGAATAAAATACAATTACATCAAGAAATTAATATCAAGTTATTTATAACATGGTATATAAAATGATTACTATAAAACCCTAGAGAAATATACCACAGTATATAAAATGAAAATAATTTAATATTCTTTGTGCGGACCGGAACTATTTGGTCCATGGACCAGTACTGGTCCGCGGACCGGGGGTTGAGGATCATTGCTCTATATAACGAATTTTCCATATAACGAACTTTTTTCGGGATTTAGCAACTTCGTTATACAGAGGTCCGACTGTATATTCTTACAACGGAATGGAGAAAATTCACAGTTAGGACAAATTTACACATTTATGGTAATAATAAGGCTTTGCATGGACGTGCAAAAAAATTAAACCTTGACAATGTATTGCAAACTTTACAGCCAATTATGAATAAAAATCCATAAGCAGTAAAACATAGAACTTTGCTTGAAATTCAAAACTAAAATCAAAATCAAGAGTATGGTTTTGTTTGTGTTTATACAAGCCCTAAACATCATCCTAGAGTTTATAAAATGAGTTTGAAGGGTTGTAATATTTGTACAGTGAGGATTGTCCGCCGTCAGGCGGACAGGGGGACCCCTCCCCCAGTAGTTAATAATTTTATTTTTACCATACACCTGTACTAGAAAACAATCAATAACTGAATGATTAATATCATTCCACTTTACTTCCTGTAAAATTTTGGTGTTAATATGTTAACGCCACAATCTCGCATGCTCAAAAACATATCGGCTATATTTCATAATATTCTTTTCTCTTATGTTGTTGTGAAGAAGTTTTGAAATTTAGGATCTGTGCTTTCTACGGAAGAGAACTCAGTGAAATATTTTCTAAAAATATACGGTCTAGAGCTTACCGGAAAGACTATGGGGTTTAGTGCAAAATGGCGAAACAAGAAACATAGCTGAACTGCACGACAGAATTTAGATTCGAATTTCGGCGAATTGATATGGCGTCGTCTATAAAAAGAACATTTAATTTGCCGGGATTTTGTGAATGCGTAGTTTTTCGGAGCCTTAGCCACCTGCATAATGTATCCGTGATTAGATATCTCGTTTATTTCAAATAGCGTGTTTATTTTTTAATATTGTATTAAATTAAGGTTCATCAATTTATTTAATACAGAACGAGCATGTGCAGAAACGACGACAGCATTTAACGATATTTCTTGACTGAGCGAAATTAGTCAAAGGTTATAATACGCAAATACATATAATTATTGTAGAAGACTCAAAAGAGCTTTGTTTGTTAAGCACTGTGACCTTAATCCTTGGATTTTTAAAGTTCATTGGTCTATTACGGTAAAGATTGATTCTTAAAATATAATTTGGTCTGCATTTTTTTAATATTATAATTTAGACTAGCTTGTAACAGATCATTATTTCAAGATTAGATTCCGATTGGTTTTCAAAAACGTTATTTAATATCTTATTAAAAACTCATTAGTACAATCTTTTATTAGTTAAAAATTGTTTTATATAATATAAAACTCATAATTTCTCGAATTTAAATAACTATATTTATCTACAAAAATAACAATAATTTTCCCGTAAAAAAATCACCGGACTCTCTTACCTTGAACTACGTGAAAACTGAATATGCATAAATCATACATATACGCATTCATTATACCACAGTTAACCGAAAAAGATCTATGATTTAAAAACAGCGACGATTTTTTTTAAATGAATTTTCTTAGAAGTACTCACTATACATCGTCACAGTCCACTTCAAATTATGATTATTTCTCACAAACTATCTTCAAAATAAACCATCACGAAATTTAAGAAAAACTCAATAAAAAATCTCACAATTTTCCTTCCTAAAACGTAACCAAAGTCACAAAACTAATCTCGTGTAAAACTGTTTATCTGAAAATTCCAAAAACTGAAGGAACTAAGTCTAATTCCAATATTTTCCTCATTCGCCCTTCCCTTTCACTTCCATATAAAACTCCACGGGTGGTCTTCTGGGAGGAGTTCCACGAAATTCAGTCGCACTTTCGCAGAATAGTCGTGGAAAACCACATCCACCAACTTGTCATGTATGATTAGGTGTCTAAAAGAATTCCATTTTTCTGTCGAGGCAATTAGAACGAAAAGTAATTGAATGTGATCTCGGTGGTCCTTTTGGCTGGAGAGTGTCAATCAATAATCTCAGAGAGCAGCAATTGAAAGATGAAGTATATATTGTACTTCAGGATCTGAATGGCTGCCATTTATTTCGTTTTGTTTTGGTGTTTTTGTTCGTGTATAAGAGTGTTATGTTGCTAAATAGGCCTACTTATCCACCAATCAATTAGTATGCCTTTTGCCATCTGGAGGGTCTGTTCCTACGCTGTGTCTTGCAGTGCATACGAATTAGTTCGGTTTGCGTATGGTAATAAAGTTCGATTATGTTTCATGTTTCAATTAAATAATATTTTAAGAAGGAAGATTTCACTGAAAAAATAATCACTTAATAAAAATAATCTCTATAAAAAAAAATATTGAGCAATTTTTTTTCTGCTTTTACATTTAACTTGAACCTTATAATTCAGTTTGCTGCGAACAATAATATATTTCAAGGAACATATTACCCTAAAAGTGAAAAAAACCGATTTTCTTATTATTTCATGTTAATTGCGAAACTTTCCTAAATATGTGAACAAAATTTCTTAGCTCTAGTTAAATTTCTTAGCCTGTTATTTAACTTTTTTTTATATAACAGTACAAAGCGAAAAATCCTTAAGTGGAACACGCGATGTTTGCATTTAGCTTTTTCATTTTTTTTATTTTTTTTTATTGACCTTTAAAACTTAAATGGTTATTTTTTTCTCGGGTTTTTATTTTTCACGATAATCGTGCTTTTAAAATATTAAGAATATTTTCATATTCAATTTAATTTTTTTTCTTTTTTTTTCTTTCTTTCTTTTTTTTTTTTGGTTATTTCGTATAATATGTTTCATGATTCTTTGTGCATAAAATAAAGATTTAGGTGAAAAATTATTTTTTTAAAAATTCATCATAATTAGACATAGTTTTTTTTTCCTCCCACTGTTTTTCGTGATGTCAGACATGAAAAAAAAATGTAAAAATAAAAGTCTCGCTCGTAATACTATGCACATGCACAATAAGGCACATTTTTAAGAATATTAGAAAAAAATAGGTTCAAAAATATTAAAATTTGAAAAGTGGAAGTAATTTTAAAATACAGTTATATTTTTATTTAAAATTTTTAATTATTTATTTGCTTAAAAATAGTGTTTTCCTTCTGAAATGTATATTTTTTGTGTACTTCTTGTCAAACAGGGTACACATGTAAACTTTTTCAAATAAATATATAAATAAATAAAATGTGATCAAGGTAACGTGTCTCTTTTTAAAAAAAAAACTGAAATGATTATTTTCCTTTTCGAATTTTAAAAAAAATATTGAAAATAGTAGCTTTTTTCAGTAAATTCTTAATCATTACATTCCAAATGTATAAATGTAAAAAAAACCATGACTCATTCAAAGATAATTTTACCATTGATAAAAGAAAAGTTTTCTACTACTTTCGTTAAAAATACTTATTTAAAAAAATATATAAAAATTCGGAGCTAATTAAAAGATAATAAAACTGTCATTTTAAAATTACTTATATCTTCTGTAGTTTCGCGAAATACGACAGAAGAATTTTCTAACATTTAAAATTTAAAAAAAAAAAAAATCATGTGAAAATTTACAGAGCACTTATTTTTTCAGTTATTAAGTATTAATGAAATAAACAGAAATAAAAATATCAATAAAATGAGCAGAACTTAAAATATTAATTAATTTTTTAGCATATGTTGAAATATACATGCGAACTAATCGCCATTAAGAATGATTTAATTTGAATGTAACAAAAAGTGTTCAAATATGATGAAAGTGGAAACTTTTTAAGTCTCTTTCGGGATAAACAATTTGGAGGAATGATTTCCAAGAAGCAAGCTTCATAAAATTAAGCCTAACATTAGAGAAATATACAAAAAAAAAGTAAATTATATTTAATAAATTAAGAATACTTTCAGTTTGAGAGACAAAATCAAAGCAAGCCTCCATTCGAAATATCTAAATATTAAATTTACCTTAATAGAGCCAAAACGCAAAAGCAACTTGCAATTGATTTATTTTACGAGGCAATTATCATTCCTAAATTCAAATTCGACGCATTCCATGTTAAATACTGGCCAGCTACTGTAAGAAATGAAAATTAATCTGCTCTTTCGACTACAAAAACAACGTTATAAACGTAGGTGACGATGCAGTTCCCTTCCATTAGCATATTTGCATGAATAACTTCGGGTAATGAACCCGATCTGTTGGAAAAAATAGGAATAACTGGTAGAGCGTAATAAAATAGTACTGACAAAATCTAATAAATATGGATTTAATGGGCAATAATCATAGCAATTCTGAAATAAAACAAGTTGTTCGACTTTTATCAAAAGAGAAACAAAAGTTTTGAGGAGAGTTGCAAATGTTGGCTCCAAATAAGAAGCATAATAAAAATAGGGGAGGGGGGGGGCCGTAATTTTTCTAACTATTTTTGTTTGTTTTTTTACAATTTTTCTAAAACTTATTCCTAAATCCCTGGTTCCCAAATTTAAAGATCCGCCGTGTAGAGGAACCGATGCACTTTAATACTGTCAAACGTCATTCCATTGGTGTGATGAGGAAGTTAGGAGAGGGGCTGCCAGCTCAGGTGTCATCCTCTTCAATTGACCGAGGTTCGTTGTCAATAGCTTTCGTGTTGCTTTACAGTGCAGCTTTAATGTACACTCGCTCCAAATTTCAAGATATTGTGCTTCTTCGTTTAAAAACTATGTGAATATGGTACCTCCCCAGATTATCCAATGGGTTACCACAGTGCTTCTCAAACTTTCTATACTTAAGACCCAGTATTCAATCATAATTTTCATCGCGCCCTCCTCCATACAATAACAATGTATTGAATTTAATAATAGTATACTTTGACATAAAGCTGCAATATACGACTTTAATTATAAACCGTACAAATTATCAAGATAAGTATTAAATTTTGTATATAATTTTAGGACATGCCCATTGAGTCATTGGTAATTATTTAACTTGTTCTTAACTTAGTATTGTTAAATTAATTATTAAATACATTGTTCAGTACTGATACATTTATAAGTGTATTATATCATTGTGTATTTTATTTTTTATTATCTCAGATTTATTATTATTTCAGATTATTATTATTTTTTATTATCTCTTTTCGATTTACACTCCCCCCTCCTCCATGTAGAATTATTTTGGCCTTCTAGGAGGCGCGCCCCACAGTTTGAGAAACGTTGGGTTACCACACAATTTTTAAAACAAATGTTTACATCACACACAGTTAAAGCGAGATAAACAGGTGAAAAGTCATGAAAATTACTTTGTTGCTTAAATTTTCTTGCCTTCTTTTGTTCTAATCCATGCCTTGTCGGGGAGGGGGAAAGTTGGGGGTCCCAAGATTTATCTTTCTCAAAACGGTATCAAATAAGTTAAATTAAATTAGAATAACTGCTCATATTATCATAAGGAGGGAAATGAAAGTTCTATTTGCTCTTAGAATAGACTCAAGAGAAGAAAACTTCTTGAGAAAATTTGAAGAATAAAGTCTTTTTAATTAAAGTTCTCGTTTTACAACTTTTTTTTTCCTTTTCAGAATTTACACACATACTTATCTCACCTGATTTAGAAATTAGTGCCGGGTTACACAATCAGCATAATATACTCCAAATTATTCTAAACTAGATTTATTATGACTCTTTGAAAGCGACACGAAACGGGTCGCGGAACGAAACAGCCAATTATGCGTCCCCACCGCAAAAGGAATTAAGACTTCAGTAATGTTGTTATATGGTGTTGAACACTAAATTAGTAGGTAGCTTCCAAGATGAATTTGGAGGAAATAAATATTCATGAAGTTTATTAACTCTTGAGATATTTTCATAAGTATGATTCTAATGGTCATTTTTCTGAATTTCTCATTAATTGCTCTGGAATGACTTGGATGTTTTTTTTTTGTTGTTGTTGTAATAAAGGTATAGGAAGTTTATGAATCATTTTTGGTAAATAAACTTACGTTTAATACCTTTAAAGTAGAATTCAGAATCAAAAGGCCCCTTAGTTCATAATTTATACACAAAATAAAGCTTCTTTCGCTGCTCTAAAAATCAAATTTTCATTTTGGATTCTAGGCATAAATCAAAATAGAATCTTGCTGAAGAGATTTCTGACTGAGCAGTTTAATAAGGCGTAATATTTTTCGTAAATGCTTCTCGTTTTAAAACATATCTAAAAGAATTTAAGATTGTATTGTGTAATTTATAATTATAGCCATTCCGTTTCCCTTTACATATGCTCATTTTTTTCATTGATTTCTTAAGTAACAATTCAAAAATTCACAACTCCAAAATATAAATTCTCATATGTTTTATATATTGCAAATATTTTCCATTCGTAGTATAAAATTTGGCTACAAGCTGTTAATCTTAACTTTGATGTGTGATTTTTAACTATCAAAACTTGCAGTCCATTTGCTGCGAGTTAGACAACTGGGCTCAAAATGAATTCCTTCTTGCACCAGTGTTTTAGTGTTGCTTCTGTTTTTTCCTTTTCGCGACCTGCGGTAAAGGATTTCACCGCATAACCCCTCCTCTTTCTAGCAAAATAAATCTTTCTGTTCTTCACAGGGATTTCAGTCGGAAATAATAAGAAAAGGTTGTTTTCCCAGCCAACACTGGAATTTGTATAAATCCCCTGTTGTATGGAGGATAATTTGGAACGCCACCAGCAGTTTGTAATTGAGATAGCGGGTGTATACTGACACATATGCTGTACTCGCATATATCATTCATTTTAATGTATTGGGAATCTTTTATTCTCTGTTGAATGTACGAGTATATCCAAACTGTAGTCTGTTAAGCTGCCTTTCACATCCAGTATTCAATTTCCGACCTTTGCAAATCTGTTACAATTTGTTGATGATGATTCACCCATACTGACTATAAGTGAAATCTTTCAGTAAAGTGATTCTTCGAGTTTGGAGACCCGTGCTTTAGTAAGGCCTTGTTGTTTTTGCTAATGCCGCCTTAACGGCAAAGGCTAGATTGAGGCCCACAAAATTCATCATGGCAAAGGGCTAAGTAGTACGCTTGTCATTAGCCATAGCTTTGAGCACTATGCTCCTGACAGTACGATTTGGCTCGTTTCCACCCCAATTTTGAGGGATAATACCCTGGGGGTAGTCCGGGGCCTCACACCTTTCTTCCCTTTCCCGCGAGGACTTGCGGCTCGATCGCTGTTTAAAGTACCCCCATGCCGCAAAGGCACCTTACATTTATAAACATCCATGCCTTCTCTGGGATTCGAACCCAGGCTGTACGGCACCTCAGTCAGCATCATTAACCATTATACCGAATGGGCGGCAGTAAAACCTTTAACAACTGTACCGAAACAGAAACCTTCCACTGCAGCGATCTTGGAAACTTTATCGCTTAGGGCGGCATGGTGATTTAATCTGACTACCTTTCTGTTCTAAACAGTGGTGTACACAAAGGGGAGAGGTTCAACTCCCCTCCCCATAGATCCCAAAGCTTAATTTTTACCGTAAAGAATACTCCTCAGAGCTGTCGTTTACGTGTTTCGTAGAATGTAAGCCAACCCCACCTCTCAAGAGAGGTATGTGTACGCCCCTTGTCTAAAGACTGGTGCCTTTTACAACGTTTTTTGACTTTTTGACTACTTATCGAAAAAGAAATTCCTTCTTAAGTTTAAAATTGAAACAAGAAACAACATATGAAAATGCATAAGTTATGTCTTTTAATACAACTACCAGAGAAAAGCATGATAACAAATGCAAAAAAAAATGAAGTTAAATAAAATAAAAATAAATCTGGAGATTAAATTTTACTCAGAAAAATTATTTATTAGTTAAATTTGGAAAAAAAAAATCATAAAACAGTCCAAATTTTAGTATTTGAAAATATGCAACTTAAGATATCCAACTACCCTAAAATCATGATTTTTTTCAAAAATTGACAATTTCTTTTTATCATTTTATTTTATTAGCCATCTCTTATTAGCTTAATAAAAATACCAAGTTTTTTTATTTTCCATTCACTGGAACAAAAACTACAAGTGTTTTAGTAAAAGCAGATGCCATATCCTTACACAAAATGCCACACTTTAAAATGCGTTTTACTCGAAATGTGGATTTTTTTTCGAAAAACTCAAGCGGAGACAGCTATTGCACAAACAGTTTTGAGAATAATTTGTTGAAATGTGTTTTGTGTATGTTCTGTATAACAGTAGAAGTGTTTCAACCTTCACATTTATCAGTCAATGTTTTATTTCAAAATTTACAGTTTTTTTATGTGAATATAATCACTGTTTTTTTTAAGTAATTTCACATAATGAATAAGATAGAGTGCTCTATAGTTTTTGTAAAAATTAAAATATCTCTTATCCTGAAGGTCATTTCAAACATGAATAACAAAGTAACACATCAAAATTGAAAAATTGAAAATTTGTTCGTTAAATATTTGTACAGAGTGGGCCCCTTTTATGCAATTTTTTGTCAATTTTTAGCCATTTTTTTCCATTTTAGTAGTAATAATTTGTTTTTCTCTTAATTTTAGCCTTTTTTTCTTAAAATGTACTAAATAAACCAAAAAACCACAAAAAAGTCTCCATATTTCTATTTGTTTAAAAAAAAGTTGTCGCAAGTAGTCGGATACCTTAAATGAAAATTAAACTGATATACACACTCCCGCACAAATATGTCTAATATATAAATTTGATTGATTGTTTATGTGTTTGTTTGTATCTTATATGAATTCATGCCGTTGATCATGTCTCTCCAAAATTCTTTTGAAGGAGCTGTAAGCATATTCAGTGGCGTGACTGAAAACATTTGGGCCCTCCTGCAAAGTCAAGTTTTGGGCCCCCAATTTGATTTTAAAAAGGGGATCTTGGCGGCAGCTAGGCTTTGGACCCCTTAGAATCCTGCCCCCCCCCGCAATGCAAGGGGTAGCGGGGGTGTACATTACGCCACTGAGCATATTCCTGCACAAAAATTGTTTTCAAATTTGTTTTTAATGAATATTTTTACTTTGTTTCCTCTTTTTTTTCATCGTTGTTGTAGCCATTAGCAGACAACATCTTCCTCAATTTATTTAAGATAGATTTTGTGTACATATGAGATATAGCACAAAATGGGAAAGATCCAAATGCGTGAAATTTGTTGCGCTAATACAATGAGTATAATGATATTATTTTTAACTTGATGCTGATGCATTTTTATCTTGCCGAATATTAATTTGAAAGAACATATTTTTGAATTCTCTCTTAAGTCTTCTTTTATCTTTATTGTATCACTTTTTCAGTAAATCCAGGTAAATTAGCTGTATGTATAGGGTCGACTTCGCTTTTTTATTTACCGAATCGGTTTTTCCTTGAAGTCTATTTTTCAGTTCTCTTAAAGCTATTCAAAATATTTTTTAAAAAATTTAACTTCATAATTTTTTTTTTATCTTTTTATCTCGATTGCTATATTTTTAATTCGCCCGTGTGAAGAACGAGTATGTTTGCTCTAGGACACATATAAATAAATATATATTTAAAAATATTTCAACTAGTAAATTAATTAAAAACCAATTTGTGCGGCCAACTTCTACTTTATATAATCCCATGAAATCCAATCACCAAAAATTCGATGCTATCTTAGATTAAAGGAAAATAGGCATGCAAACACTAACTGACCGTTTAAATGCTCTGTAAGATCCAATCAAGAAAAGCGTAATCATTACCGAAAAGTTCTTGGACATCAAATTTAAAATCAAGCATAAATTACACAGTGATGGATGCGCGTAAAAGAAAAGTGTCAAAACCTCACGATATCTTTTATCCAAATCATAACTCCAGCCCCAATCTAGATTACACGGATTAATCCATTTAATACCAAAACGCATTAATCAAAGCCAAACTATCTGCAGCCCAACAGACACCTTTCCCTTTTGGAGCCCAAATAACGGGATGCCTTCATTACAGCCAACTTCTGTTTGATGAGAGGATAAAGGGGGTTCTAATTAGCTCTCGAGCTGATCTCTATTTAAATTTCAACCTATTTTATTCCACTTCTTTTTCACACGTCTGGGTGAAACAGGTTCTTGACGTTAATGGGTTCTCATTTGACTATGACACTGGGAAAACAAAATAATCTTTCCCAGTACTTAGCAGGTCTGTTTGTTTTAAGAAGTCCCTCCCAGCGTCCGAGTGGACATGACAGGAGATTTATTGGTTGATTAGGAAATATAGAAAGGGGGGGAATGATAAGTGCGGTTTAGGATGTCTGTGATTATTATTCCGACTGGATGTCTTCCTGGAATTGGTACTTCTTGCCAAACAGTCGATTAAGGACATTTGTTTTTACTGGTTGAACGCCTATATGTTTTTCAAGCAGATAGCTTGTCTTTTGAACGACTTGTTTATGAGACAGTATTACCAGAGGTGTGAGACCTTTTAGTCTATAATTGGATGTAATTGGCTGTTTATAATCCTGTCTCTAAAATAGTCGTATTTGAGAATTAGAATTGTGACACGAGTCATTCATAAAATTTATATGTTAGATAAATTTCCACATTCTTTATTTTGAATCTGTTTTAAATGGCAGCTGTGTCAAACTTGTTGGTATGTTAATTGAATTGAAATACTGACACAAGCAGATCTTTTGATAGGTGCATACCTGAATAATATTTAATAAGTGCATCTGAACGCGGACCGTAAGTAATGACATCATATAGTGTGTGATAGTTTTTATTTGAATTTTATTTCAAGGGATTTTATTTAATTTATGGTGGTCTCAAATCCTCCAAGACATCGCATGGTAATTAATTCTTTTAGTTTACCCCCCTAACAGGATATATGTCATTTTAACAACAACTTTATTTCTTCAAAAACTCTGACAAGTTGACGCACGTCAAAGTTGATGCAATATTGCAGCGCAACCACTGATTCCGATCAGTCACTGTATTGACTAACTGAGAAATTCTATGACTCTCAAAACTTCTTGTTGGGAAAGATATAAAAGCTGAGATCTCCGGAATATACGGACGCTTTTGTTCATTGTCTTTGCCCGTGTGTGTTTTGTGTTTCTGCTTCTTGCTTTGTGTTCGTAAATAAAATGTAGAACAAGTAACAATGATTCATCAATCCACGGAATGACTGTTAATGATGACTCAGTAGCATGTTGATTCCAATGAAAATTATATGTATATTTTGATGTGCGAGAGATCATACGTTTCTCTATAAGACTGTTGTGGAGAATAAGAAATATATTTGAATGCTTACGTGTGGATGTGTGTGTGTGTTTGCATTATTTATGGAGCCATAAGCATAATTCGTGGAGATGTGCAAGATTTTCGGAAAAAGGAATCATTCGTTACTTAGAATCATATAAAAGCTAAGTATTATTTAAATAACAACTTAAAATAAATTATCACTCATGACTTATTTCTCAACTCACATGATTATTTCCTTTAAGCATTTTACTTAAAATTAAAAATAATTTTAATTCAGAAATTGTAAAACTATACTCGAAGAATTACTACGGCGGTTAGCTCAATTCAACTTTTATTCATCGTTTCTAAATTCAAACTCATTCACAATCAAATTAATCACGGTTGCAATTATATCAAAACAGTTAATACTATAGAAATAACAAGAGGTTTGCGCGTGCAGACATTGTGGCATCTGCTTTCGTCACCGAGTTGGCAGGCTGATTGATTTAAGTAAGTATTCACTGGAGGAAATATTTGAGTATTATAAAAAAGGATATTATGTCATTGAAAATATTTAAGTTTTAACTGTTAACCATTGATATGCTGCACTAATCTCCACCTATTTTTCTCTATATAAAATATATTAAACAATCGGGGCTTCGAATTAAAAACAAAATCCTCGTATTTTAATACATATAATCTGTTTTCAGCAAAATTTTATTTTTCAAGTGTAAATAAGATGATCTTCATATGTAATTGAATGGAAGATTACAAAGTAAATTATGTATTATTAAAATAAAAACTCTACTGCATGTAAAAAGTAATTCTTCATTGAACAGAATATTAAAACTTAAATTAAAATTGCATGTGTTGTTATCATTAATATTCGTTCGAAATTTTTCCCTTTAGCGTACACATATCATAGCAACTTTGGAACATGTAACAAGATTATTAATCAATATTAACCTCTCGATTTACGATGAAGTGTGTTTTCCGTGCATTGAATTAATGAAGGTTTAATAAACCAAGAGTTTCATAAATCAAAGCAGTCCATGAACCAAAAAAAAAAAAAAAAATACGTCCGAGATGTTGAATTTGATATTTAGATTTAAATTTAGGCATTCCACTTACTTTAAACAAACATAATTATAGTTTATATTCTCGTTTTTACAATCCTTCTCGACTGTATATTTGGAAATTTTATATAACCTACGATGAAAAAATAGAGTTTGTAGTGGAAAAAAATATTCTTAAGTATTCACACACAAAAAGCCATTTGAGGCTTGTATAAGAACAGAGAAAAAAAATACTGAGAATCGTTTAACGTTGTAGAAAATTCGAAAAAAGAACCAAACGATAATGCAAGTGTCACGCAATTATCTTGAAAATAATAGGTTAACTGCGTAATCAAGGGAAAATTGAATGGTTTTTTGTGCGTATATTATAAAATAAAAATGAAAATCTTAAGTTAAAATAGATATAATCATAAGAATAGAATTATTACAGAAAACGTAATAGAAAAAAAAGAAAAGAACCACGGAATAGAATGAAAGTTTAGAAATAACAGTATTTTATAAAATGAAATTCCATTTATAAGTTTATAAAAAGAAATGTGTGTGTCCTTGACTTCTTTCTTAATAGTTTAGAATTCTTTATATATACTTAAGAATATATATATATATTGTTATTATTTGTTTTATCACAAGAAAAATAATATGCCATTTTTTTTTTAAATCTGTTATATTATTAAGCAATGAATTGAAAGTTTTTTACTAGTATTAATTTTCTTAAGATTTTTGATTACTTTTGGAAGACTTTATAAAAAGTTATAAAACACCTTAAAATTTTTATTTATTTTAGTTCCACTTTTATGCACAGTAGTAGTAAAAAAGTTTTTGAAATATTCATATACATTTAATTATTTTCAGAATGTTTTAATTTCCAAGCCATTTTAATGAAATTTTGGAATTTTTTCAAATGATTTATAGCAAATAATATTTATGATTTTCCAAAAACCTTGATTCAACACATTTCTGAAGTATGTTTCTAAGAAACATACTAAGAACTTTAAACTATTTAATTTGAATCAAAAGTTATATAGTGTGATACCGCCCCCCTTTGGTGACCGTATCTTTGATTGTCAGCATGAGCTAGAGGTGTAGGGTTTGTAAAAGGAATAGACATTTTAAATTCTTAATATGACTTTATTAAGAATAGAACTTAAATGTCTAACAATTTAGATAAATTTAAAGGAGTGAGAATCTATAATGAACAACACACACAATGATAGTTAAACCGAATCGCGTAATTTAGACCACTTTCTCTAAATAATTATTCAATCCGCCTACTCACTTCTAATAATATTACAAGTCCTAATATCAAATAATCAGTTCTACCTTAATTCAAACTTAATTTCGATCTTTATATGGAAACGTCTGGGCGCGCGTGCAATGGTATGCATCTTGTAGTAATGGCTGGGTTTCCAGGTAACTTTACGATAGGCTGTCAATTCACGCTTGTATCTCCTTCAAACATAACATTCCCCAAATTGCCATTTCGCTTATTGAAACTTCTGTTCTTTTAAAAGCTATCTTATTTGCATTTCTTGTTCACATTTCGCTTCTTGGGTTTTGGTTGGAAAAGAGTTGCCATTAATCTTGGCCACCAAAGAACCCAGAGGTTATGTTAAAGAAAAGACGCGTGAGCCCGTCACAATAGAATCAAAACTTAGAGCAAGAAATTTTCGACAATTGTTCGATATTTTTAGAGGAAAACTCAATTATAACTTCACTAAAAATAATTCTACGTAACAAATTTTTGTTCATTCCTCAAATATCATTTAAAAAATATGTAGAATGTTATGCAAGTATCTTAATTAGTTCTTCAGATATCGCATTTGAAACATCAACAACTTTACTAAAATACAATTGGGGGAGGGGGGCTCATTTAAATTTAATAAAGTTTATTTTGGAAGACAGATTAGCATTTTAGACACATGAAAAAAACTTCTTTTCTAATTATCACACAACAAAAAAACAATTTAAAAAAACTAATTATTTGAATTTTAAAATGATAGAAGATACGAGTTCTAGTCATATCTTTTACGACCATATGAAGAAAATGACATTTTGCACCTGACCAGACACTTTAAAGATATTTGAATTCCATTTCTCCTCAAGGACGTCTTAAGACTTCTTGAGGCCCTGGGCCACTACGCAAAATAGGCTCTGGGACCTCACGCAAATGTAGGGCCTGCCTATAAGCCTTAAAAATAGACATAACATAGCATTCGTTACCAAAAACTCGTATAAAAAGTAACCCGAAATGAATAAATGGGCATGAGTTACACAATTAGGAATTGCAATATCGGACCAAAAGCTCAATACCGGTATTCGGTTTTTTTTAGATCTTAATACCGGTATTAGAAATTTCAGAAAAAAACACCTTTTTTTTTTTTTTTTTTTTTTTTTTTGTTGTTTGTTTGTTTGTTTTATTTACCAGTTTTATTAGAGAGTGTAAATAACACAAAAAACAATTTGTAATTTATAAATTATAACAGTAAATAAAGAATCACAAAAAAGTAAGGAAACATCTAATTTATTTAAATCACAAAAAATGTAACTATCACTATTTGTGGTACTATTATAAATTTTTGAAATAGGATCGTAAAAAACAATGCATTAATTGTACTGTCATTAAGCCTGGAACGTAATTTTGAGCAAAAATTACCTGCTGTCGAAAACGCTCTTTTGGCATCTACGCTAGTTGGTGGTACTGTTAGCAAAGCGCGATATACTTTTCCCAAGTATTTATTACTAAGTCTTTCATCTTTTGAAATAGATTCCACTTGGGATGGTTTTTTTGATATAGCTAATTTCTGCATTGCATTTTGTTTGTGGAATTTTTTTTTTGTTATCTCTAATTCTCTAATGTTTGTTCATGAGACAATTCCTTTTCACTATCGACAGTAGTGTCATCATCATCTTCGATAACTGTCCAAATTCTTTTGAATGTAAATAGGTTTGTGAGTAAAAAAATTTTAAGAAAATTTACCTTAAACTTGACAAAATTTGAATTGGTTAGTTTCTTTTCTTCCTTTTCAATTTCAGTTTTAAAATCATTATAAGTATGATATGCAAATACAATGTGAATAACGAAGACACTGATTTAAAAATTTCGAAATATTACGCACTTTCTTCACAACTACAACCTTGTTTTCACAAATACGAATTTCAGACTACAAATCCTGCGCGTGTGCAGTATTGCTCTGAGCTGTAATTGAATATATTTGGCCCGCCTCCTTGGATGATTCACACATCACTTCTTGATTGTACGATACAACTTTATATTCACAGTCTAATTAATTTCGTCCGTTAGGAAGACATAAAAACAAAAATGTATACTATTTTGCAATGTTGACGATCCTTGAACATATAGAGGAGACAATTTTAAAAAAAATTTCTAGTAAATACCGAAAAACCGGTATTTTAACTTGTGAATACCGGTATTACAAAATTGTACAAATGGCTCAAAATACCGGTATTGCAATCCTTAGTTAGAATCACACAAGCCGGTTGGACCAACTATCACCTTTTCACTGAATGAGTAATAATGTATGATGGAAGGCCTATATATATAGGACCATACACGTAGGCAGTGGTCATCACATATAGCCAGTTAACATATCGTCTGAAATTCCCAGTCTTTCGGAGAATACAATCGGAAATAACATTTGACCGTTGAAATTATTCGAATCGTAATCTTACGACTGAGTCCAGAACGAGATGATGCCCCCCATGTCGCCGAGGTCCTGGGCCCGGACTCAGTTGACCCATGTTTTAAAACGTCCCTGTTTCTCCTACACTATTTTCTCCCATTTTTTAAATTACTTTAAGGTGGAAACTTTAAATAAGAATTAATTTTCTTCTCAAAAGTATTTGAAATCATTTCTGCTTTCTTATTCTCTTTCAATTCGTATTGCATTTATTATATTATTTTTTTTTATATAAGCAATGATATATTTCAGTTTTATATTTTTATGCTCAGAGGTATTTGTCTTTTCAATGTATTCTAAATCGATACGATAAAGATAAAACCATTCTAAAATGTAGCATAAAATATCGTCTGTGATGTAATTAACTGCATTTTAGTGGTGCAATGTAACATAATCAGATTTTTATGAATATTCCGATTGAGATAAATAAATTGCAAAGATTAAATATATTTATTTTGTGTTTTTAAAATGTCATTTTAATGCTTATTTATAATCTAAAGTAGTTCTTATTGAACAGTGTAATTCTCTAATAAATGATTCTCAAAAGTTCAAATTTATATAATTTTCTTTGTTAGATAAAACTAAGGAAGTAAATTTTTTGTTATATTACACAGCAATTTTAAAACTTCACAAAAACAAACAAAAAAGTTTATAAACTTTTTTCATTGGAAACCATCCTAACAAATTACTCGTGTTTATTTGAATTAACCTTCTTATCTCCCAGTTTTTCATTTTTTTCGTAGAAATCGGCCCTTCCCAAAAATGTTATCAGCTATACCGCCCAACTCGTAAACGCAACTACCGAACTTACTGGTTTTTGGGTTGACTCTTATAAAAAAAAAAACCGAGCTGCCTATGCGATCATTACAATCTTAAAAAATTAGTCTTTTGATGAGATAAGAATGATAAAATAAAGATTTATGGTTCTTTCGTCAGTTGATTATTGTAGAATATGTACAGAAAATATCAGTGTATTCATTGCATTTTTTTTCTTAATATACCATTTAAATACTACAAATATATGATAATGACTCTTGGCTACTGATACTGAATGTTTCAAATCAGCAGTTATAAAAGAGTTTTTTCTTTAAAATGTTCCTTAAATTTTATTTAGATTAAATACAAACCTTATAAAAATATAAGATTGTAGGAAATATTTATATTAGGTTGGGGAAAAAGATATCCATTATTTTTGCACGAAATTCAAGACTTCATTTAACATGGTTCGGATTGTCCGATTTGGGTCAAATATGCACCGTTTTGTTGTATAATTTGTTGCTATTTTAAAAGTAGCTTCATAATGCCTCTCTTATAGAAGTCTTGGCCTTTATTATCGAAAAAACTCGAGTAATCGATTTTCACAATCATCTCTTCATCCCAATTTCTTATTACTCTGGAAGTTTTGCAATGCGAAATAAAAGTGGTAATCATTTGGTACCTGGTATGGACTATATGGTGGATGCATTAAAACTTCCCAACCAAGCTCCCAAAGGTTCTGGCGAGTCACTACAGACATGTATGGCCTAGCGTTGTCCTGATGGAACACAACACCTCTTCCGTTGGCCAAATCTGGCTGTTTCTGGTCAATCGCTAGCTTCAAACGGTCCAGTTGTTAACAGTAGATATTTGAATTTAGTGTTTGACCATACGGAAGCAACTCATAATAAATCATTCCTTTCCATTTCTCATCCCCAGTCACCATCCGTTAAAGAAATGGGTCGATTTCATTCCGTTTGGCCAAGGCTTCGCAGATGGAAATTCGATCCATCATGTTTTTTGGTGTTAATTGGTGTGGCACCCAAACATCGAGCTTCTTTTTGAATCAAACTTGGCGCAAATTATTTAAAACTGTTTTATGGTCGATTTGGCTCCTGGGTGATGCTACGACTACTAAAATGCCGGTCAACTTCGATTATTTCTGTGATTTTATCGACATTTTCGACGATGGACGTGCCTGTGCGAGGTGCATCTTTAACATTAAAAAAGCCTGAACGGAATCGACGAAACCAAAATTGTACGTAATTAGCTGTTACGGTATCGACACCATAAACACCATTCACAATTTCAGTCGTCTGGCTTGCATTTTCGCCTTTATCAAAAAAAAAAAACTGTAAAATGTACCGAATTTTCTCTTTGTTGACTTCCATTTTTAACACCCTGTAACTCATAACTGAATGGACCAAACAAAAAAAAACAGCGAAAGATATTTTTTATAGTGTGAAATGTCTTCTTGACAACGAGCATAAATTTGAAATTGTTTGATCGATACTTCACGAGATATCGACACTGAAATCATCTGCCAAAAAATTAATGGATTTCTTTTTCCCCAACCTAATATTTTAAGATTGGGTATTCTCCAAGTCTGTGTATATAGTATAATTTATATCTTTATACAAAATAAAAAGAGTTCTAAGATTGTAATTACGATTAAAAACTGCAGAGAATAATTTGACTTAGATGGGATCATGATAAACTGCTTCGATAACCGACAAAGGTCTTTATTTACTTATTCACGATATAAACAACAATTAATTATAATTTTACATAATTGAATTTTTTTATTCAATAGGAAATTAACATTTAAAAAGAACGTATTACATGAAAAAAGTAAACTAAAAAATTTATAATAAAGGTAACATCCCAAAACCGGAGCTAAAATTGAAAATAAACAAAATTCAAACTAAAAAAAAAGATTAAAATATAAGATACTCAAAAAAAAATTTTTTTTTAAAGAAATCAAAATAAACATTTTAAAAAAGAAAGGATTGCATCATAGCAAAAAATAGTAATAATCAATTTACAACTAACAACGAATAATTTAATCGAATTCAAAAATATCTTATGTGTATGTAGCATAACTCGCTAAAATTAAGATTTTACAAATCTATTTTATATTAGAAACAAATATTAAAATTTCATTCGTGTAATAAGTTCTGTAGTACAAGGACTGTAAAAAATATTGGATAGTTAAATTGCATCTGATACATAAATGAAACGTTAACGGTTGTAATTTAAAATTATGTTTTAATTTACTTATCATTTGAAAAGATAAGTGACGTTGACAATTTCAGATATATTTTCTTATACCTACATAAATGTCTGATTTGATCAAATCAAATATCCCCAATGTAGCCGAGATCCTGGGGCCGGACCCAGATGGCCCATGCCTTGTCTTAAGTCATGTCCCTGAATATACTTTTTTTGTGATGCAAATTTAACTACTGAATACAATCACTTTAAAAAGGTGTGACTCTCCGGTATCCTCCACTGCCACAATGGGGTCCTTAAGGTATCTGACTACGTTCGGAACCGTGATTTTGCAAAAGCGTATAAATGGATAATATTTATGATATTAGTGTCACTTAGATTAGAAAATGTACATAAAATTGTTTTAAGAATAGTATTACAATAAAAAATGATTTAAGTACAATATTTTGACAAAAAATGAACATAGAATGACCCATTTTCAAAATATTCTCCTTTTGTGTGAAAAGTGCTCCTATTATAATAATATTTCGCCAGTATATAGCTCAGACCTCTGTACAGAGGCTCAACTAGAGTTTTTGAAATATATAACTTAGAAGTGGGTTTATCCATGTTTTACGACAACAGAGGGAAGCAATTTTAAGGAAAAAACGCCAATAATTATTTCAGTGGGTGGTAACTCTGAAAATAATGTGAATTTTTCAAAAATTCTAGTTGAGCCTCTGTAGAGAGGTCTGAGCTATATACAGGCAAAATATTATACTAAAAGCATTTTTCACAAAAGGAGAACATATTGAAATAAGATTATTCCAAGTTAATTTTTTGCCAAAATAGTGTATTTAAATAATTTTTTTGTCAAAATGTCCTTTAAACAATTTTATGCACGTATTCTAATCTGAGTGACACTAAATATCATGAAAATTATTCATTTATGCGCTTTTTTAAAATCACGGTTTCGAACGTAGTCGGATACCTTAAGCCAAAACAATAGTTGTTCAAACAAAAATGCGAGCAGCTATTTAAAAAAAAAACTCATCATACATAAAAGTCATAGACATTATATGATTTTTATAAAAAAAAGTCATATATCATGTTTACGTGTTTCAAAATCAATAGACGAGTAAAAAGAACTCTCCCATTATGATTCAAGTACATTTGAAGAATCTTTATTTTGTGCGATTAAAGATTGAAGAGAGCAACCCTTTATTTTAGTAATATTAATATTTTAAAATTCGTATTTTTGTTTGTTTTTACGCTTTTGTGAAATTGGTTGAACAAACGAGTTCTTCTACCTGTATACCAAATTAGTACGATTCAGAAATTCCACAGATTACGTTTTCAATTCCGTGTGTGCGATAAATTTTATATTCAAATAATTAATTTTATTTCGTGTACAAAACATTCTAAATGCATAACTTTAACCATACCAAGTTATACATTTTGAAAAGAGTTTTTTTTTTTCTGATTTAGTACCTGAAATAAGTTTTTAAAACAAACACTCCGTAGAGTGTTGCCACTCTGGTTGGACTTGAAGTAATCTATTATTTAAAAAAATAAGTATTAAATTAAGTAAGATAGTAGTGTTTTTGAAACTTTTCAACAACTACATTAAAGCTTAGGAGATAGTAGAAGAGCTCTTTTAAAATGAAAAGACTTTAGTCCACTGTTTGGATAGTATATCATCTAGTATCGCATTTTTTGAAATAAGCGAAAACAAGACGAGGTCATGACTTCCGATTGCTCCAGGAACTTCCATGTTTGCATGAGTGGATAAACAGACCGTAAAAAAAAAGGCTATGCGCAAACTAGAAATTGATAAAGAGCCCTGTGTACACGTGTATGGATTTTCTAAGCACAATCTACTTTCCTCAGAGGTCAAATGAGAAGATTTTTATCAATCTAAGCTCTTTGCCCAGTGCTTCAATATGCTAATTTAAGATGATTGAGCGTAAAATATACAACTCGATGACGAGATTAATTTGAGTGAAAAAACACACTATTGATCATTTTGTCCGAGGATAGATTATTTTTGAAGTATTTCTTCAGGAGGGAGGTTGTTCTTTCACCCAATGTTTGTTTTAAACTTAAAAATAAATTGAAAATATTCATTATTTTTGTGAGTTGAGCTCGAACATGGCAACACTTTTTTAGACCTAAAATTAAATTTTTTTTCTTTTATGATATACTGAAAATCTTTAATTTTGTTCCAAAGTCATCAATTATGCACTTTCCAAATGCAAATATTTGTCGTAAAATTTATTTGTATTTATAACTCTGAGTGTAAACTAAACACACTCAATTAATCATTTTGAACATGGGAATGTTTATTTTGAATTTCACACACATCACAATGCTTGTTTTGAAATTAAACTTAAGACTGATCACACAAAAAATTAAGTTAAGGTCTTGTATGATAAAGGTACATTTGACGCAACTTGTCTGGAAATTGATTATAAACTTTTTTCATTTAAACATACAAATAATTCAGCAGTTTACTACGTTTGTCTGTAATCTGTTGAAAAAGTACTGTTGAAACACAGAAATGAAGTATTATAAACACAGCAATATATCAGTTACAAGATGTTACTTGCCTGATACTCTGGGCGTTTCTAGATGTTTAGAATTAAGCTTTCGGTTGTACAAAAATAAACATTCTTATAACCCTCACAGCTAAAAAGTACAAAGTAAAGCACTTGAATTTTTATAGCGAAGTTATATTTCGCGCCCATAGAGCTCTCCCCTTTGAAGTTCATTTCTGTTAACACAACAAAAAAAACATACTTGCTAAATTTCAGGTTTGTCTATAACACTCCTGGAGCCCCTTCCCCCTCTCAACTCTTAGGAATCGATTTCCGCAAAACTCATTTTCACGAGGCTCTATTCAACAAAAAACATGCTTGCCTAATTTCTAGTCTGTAGGTCTAATAGTTCAAAAGCTGATATTTGTATTTATAATGTCCCCGCAACGTCCCGTTTGGAGTCGATTTCCACACATAATCCGTCCTTGACAAACCTCTAATCAACAAAAGGAGCATGCATACTAAATAAATTTAAGAGTCTGTAAGGGGTCTTATAGTTCCCGAGATCTCATGATGAGTTGAGCTGCATTTCTCTTATATATGTAAAGATTAGAGCATAGATATTAAGCAGATATGTACACAAAAATACACATTCATTCCATCTGATAAAGTAACAATTCATGCTTTATATTTTATGCTATTACGAACTAAAACTAGATTTGCAGTTATTATACAGTAAAATTCTCGCGAATTTTGTCATTGATGCACATTTGTCTTAACCAAACTTATTATCCTTGAACAGTCCCAAATTTTCTTTAAGGTTTGATTTTGAGATATAACGCAATACACAAGTAAGTATGGTATATAATCACAGAGTAAAAAGTGTGGGTCAACTTTTCTGTTAAATTTATCACCACATCGTTTAAAATTTATCATTAAAAATTACTGATTTACGTATTATACCATATACCATTACGTATTATACCATCTATTTCTCCAAATCAAAAGATGTTGCCAATTTAAAAAAAAATTTCACCAAATATTGTTAGTGTTATTATTACTGTGTTCGAACGTTCGTAGGAACGTTTTCCACTATTGGCTGTATATTGAATTTGGACGACAGTATAATAAGGAAGGACCATAGTTAATTCGTTGAATCTATTGGTGCAAGTTTGGAGCTCTGTTACCTCGTTCATTGGAGAGTATTTTGCCATTCTCGGGTTGAGTTGTAAGATAAAAATTATGAAAGCTGTCGCGTGTCTTTGATTTTTTTTCCCCCCTGCTACTAACATTTTTCGTTTGAAATTCCCCCATTATTGTTAAATAAGGTTTCCAAGTGTTTAAATTTTATAGTATGTAATCCGTTTTTATTTCCCTTTAAAATAAGAATTCTTCTTTGGCGTCGTCTTTCGCATCATACAAAATGAATTATTGAATATCCATACCAAATTATAAACGAATAATTAACCGAAAAAAATCGTTTGAGCTTTGTCATTTTTCAAAAAAAAAAAAAAAAATTTTCGAGGCAGCAACTTTTAAAATTTCTTTATTCTCTAGAAATGGCAAAGAAAAGAGAAATTGTTTACATATAGTTTCGATTACGTTTATTAATTGCTTAATTTACTTTGAAAAACAGCAGCTGAATGTCTTAAAAAAAGAGTACTTTTAAGATTTATGCCCATTTGTAACAATTATTACATAATATTACATCGTATTTTCACGATTCAAATAACAAGAATCGGGTACTAAAATGTGATTTTTGGTTTATCTGAATATGTTTCTCTTGCGAAGTTCTTATACATCGCCATTTTTAATTCATCGCGGCTAAGGGCTAAAATTTTTACGCCTATCGTTAGCCTTAGCATTGAGCACCATGCAGGTGACAGTACGATTTGGCTCGGTTCCACCCCAATTTAGAGGGTGGAAACCCTGGGGTTGGTCAGGGGCCTCCCACCTCTCTTCACCTTCCACCAGCCATACGAGAGGCTATTTAGAGTACCCCCATGCCGCAAAGGCACCATACATTCACAAACATCCATGTCTTCTCCGGGATTCGAACCCAGTCCCTACGGCACCGCAGTCAGCGTCGCTAACCACTATACCGGTTGGGCGATATATATTCGTAAAGCATTTATAAATTTTGTTTGAGGTTTTATCATATATTAGACTTTTCATAAAATTATGCATCTACATCGGAAATTAAAATGTTTGCTAATCCTTTTAAAATACCTTTTTAGAGTTTTAGTTAGGTTTGATTTTAAACCAAATGCATATATTTTGTATTGCTTTAAAAATATAATTTTGCGTTCATAACTCAATATATTACATGTAAATTAAAAAGTTATTGTGTGAAATGTATACTGAAAGCTAATCATTAATATATAGTAGGTTGCAAGCAGAATGTACATGTGCAAATTTTTTTGTTAATATACAAAATGCTCAAGTTCATCAAGTCCAATATTTTTATTGAATTGGTAATAATTACACCGTAATATTTCTAAAAGCAAACAAAAGTTTTAAGAACAAGCTATTGTTATCAGCAAGCATGCTACAAAACAAATTGGAAATAAAATATCCATTCTACAATTTAATTTTAAAAAAAAACTAATCTTAACTTTGTCTGATAATCTTATTATTTTTGCTCATACATATTATTATTTTTTAAATTTAATAAGACATTATACAATTCTATATAGTATTTAAAAAATGAAACAAACATAAATATTTAGTTTATAAACCGAACATTTTTTTGTGCGACTGAAGATATTTATAAGTGGAATTTTATATTCAGTAATCAAAAATTAGTAATTTCTTAAATTATTATTCTTTTATTACATAATAGTATTACAATATAAGAAAAATGGGTTTAAATCACGATAAAGAGACATTTTTATTTACTAGTGTCTTTGAACTCTTGTATAAATACCAAGAAAATTAATTCGAATATACATTCACATGCAATTGAATAAATTCCAAACGTGCACTTGTCTGTTCGATTCAAGTTAACATAATAACAATCTTGAAGCGGCACACCTCTCAGAAACCATTTCTTTGACACATGCGCAGTTGAAGCCTATTACTTTATTCTGCAAACAAACATTCCGCTTCAACAAAGCTGCGGAGATCAGAAAAATCGTCTGCCAAAATTCGTGACATTTCTATGGAAGATTGAGGCCTTTTATTATATAAACCTACATGATTAGAGGTTGTCAGAATTTGCCTTTCTTCAAGTAGAAATAAAAAGTGATTGGATAATTTTATTTCATCGATTATAATCTTTGTGTTAGGATCGTGCCCCTAATCTGTCAGCATAGTTTCTATCACAGTTTGGCTACGTAGAATGGCAGCAGATAGAAACATTTTTTAAAGTATTAGAAACGTCACGAAGCAAATCAAAATGTTTTTTTTTTTACGTGATTTAAAATCTAAAGTATTGTTTTTCTAAGATATTGTTACAGAAAACTCTCAATTTCGTTGTCCATTGTGTTTTTGTATTTTTCATAAAATGATTTTCATTATTATTAATTAAAGTGTATATGGATTTAAGGTAAAACTAGATAATATCGATAACTTCAAAGCTTTCTTTTGTTTGAGTTAGAATGCTTTATTTTCGATTATTTTCTGTTGTGATTTCAAGTTTGATGGAAGTAATATAGCAAAGACCTTTCCAGAATCCACATTAACTTAGTAAAGGGACTTACAATAATAGTGAATTAAATTTGTATTCGTAAAATTTGAAAAGTACGTAGTAATATTTTTACAGCCCAGACTTCCCAATACGTGAGGTAATGATTAAAATAAAAACTTAGTGGACATATCTGACACATTTTTTAAATTAGCAGTAATACAGTATTTATTCGAATGTAGCCGATTCTAAGCCACTCCCTAAATTCTTAACACGTTTATGTGAAAATTTTTTAAAAAAATAATGTAACAGTTTGTGGATATCCGATAATTACGAAATTAAAAAAAATTAATTAAAACTAATAAGAAGTGATAATTAGTTTATTTTACCAGCATTAAAAACGTTTAAATACATGCATAAATCTGTAATTGCTCTAACCATCAGTATCATGATCAATTTCTTCCCTTCAACGAGTTGTTCCACCTTCAATTCTAAGCCACACCCGATTTTCAGTAGCATTAACAATGCAAAAAAGAGCGACTTAGATTCGAATATCTTTATAGTACTTGTTATTTAAGTGCACATCATTGATATATATATAAGTGGTCCCCAACCCCTGAGCCACGGATAGGTACCGACCAGCCCAAGAAAAGTTAACAGCTCTCTTGAAAGTTAACAGCTTGCACTTTTAAAAGTAAAATTACGTCAAAATCTATCAAACGATATTTTTCCACCAATCATGGTCTCCGTTCACGGAAGTCACGCGGATTCCTAGACTTCTTTTTGCCGCTTCATATAAATAGTCAGGAATCTGAAAACTCTTGCTCTTTGTCTTCGTAATGTAGCCTACCAGGCCGCTTCTTGCCTTAGGCGTGTGAAACGTCGCTATTGCTTATTGTAAATACAATGTGACTGTGTTAATCGCCGTTTGGTTACGTGTGTGTTTGTTGTTATTCGTATAAATGTCTGAATAGGAAATAGAATTGGAATATCAAAATACGCCTCCTCTATTCAACAGCTTAAAATAGATCGCCTCAACATGAAATAAATTAATAAAATCTCACACTCGTCTACCATTACATATATCTGTATAATATGCAACATTTTATTTAGCAGTTTAACAAATTTTACATTTGCGTGGATAAAAATCATTCAAAAAATTACTATTTCATGCTTTTCATAAAATGCTGTAACAATTTATTCTTATTAATTATAGGCTTCCGCTTATCCAACTTGTTTTCTTGGTGTTCCCCTCCTGATTCAAACAACAAAAATTAAATTGCTTAGTAAAACTGCTTTGACTAGTGAATTAACAAAATACCGGTTGATTCAGAATTGGTGTGACCAATTTTAAAAGCATATAACTATTTATGGCGAATTTCTATAGTTTTACTAATGGTTTTAGTTTAAAGACGAAACATTTAAATTACTAATCTAACCATTTTTATTAGTGGGTGCAAATTATAGAACCGAAATATCCTCCTTAAACCCGGAACAAAATTTTAAGGCTTTTGAGGGATGTTTGTTGAAATTCTGTTATAAATAAAACATTAAAAAATGATATTTTTCTTATGTATTACTATCTAAACTTTGAAACGAAATAAAATTTGGCTTGCAATCAAAAGCTCCAGGGAAAAAAATGTGAACGAAAGGAAGTCCTTAATGAAAAAGAAAAAAAAAGAAGTTGAAAAGAATTAGAAAATCATCTGATTCACAAAACTTTGTCAAAGAAACAACAAGTATCGCAATCGACAATTTGCCGTCACATAAAGAAAATTGGTTATAGAAAGGGGAATAAATCAATCTGTCGTCAAATGTCTGCAAAGGCCGTAGAAAAACGAAGAAAACAATCTTAACCTCTGAACGTAATGTTACGCTAATGTAGATACAAAACATGGTTAACTTCGGATGAAGCACTATTTTATCTGTCATTCACAACAGGCGAAACAAAGATACAACGTCTTTCACGCAAAGACGCAGCTCTTTTGGAAAAGGCAAGTAAGCCGTCAGGGGTTATGGTATGGATGGAAATGCCCTCAAGTCTTAACAAAACCATTTTTTGTATAGAACCAAAGGCTAAAGTTGATGCTACATACTATCAGCAAAAAGTTTTGAAGCACATGATCAAAGAAAGTTAACGTCCTTACCTTCGAGAAAAGTTTTTTTTCCCATCAAGATTCTGCACCATGTCATACTGCAAAATCAACTATAAAATGGCTAAAAATAAAAATAAGTAAATTTTCTTCCTTATGAGAAATAGCTATCATCACCCATACTGTGCTCCTTGCGAATATTTTTTATGGGATTTTAAAAAAAAAACATTTAAATAGATATAAAGTAAGAACTTTTCAAAAAAAAAG
>BMAV01000293.1:167281-180677 GCA_019973955.1 Trichonephila inaurata madagascariensis
CTCTGTTTGTTTTTCACTGCTAAAAGTCAACCTCCCAATCGTCTTGGAATGATATATTTTCTTCGAATATTTTTCGCTTACAAGATATGAAAGATAGTTAAAAATTACTATTTCCACCCATAAAATTGTCGCAACTCCACTGTTGTCTTTTACCACTAACCGTCACCGATCCAAACTGAAGAAAAATATCAACTCGTACCCGTACGACACCGACAACAAAAAGCAAAATTGATATATTTGATTTCTAGACAAAGAATTTCCCACCAAATTTTTACTACAACGTTCTTAACTAAGTAAATTTCTCAGAGAAATGAGCCATGACCGGGACGCTTAAAAAGGCTTGGTGGGCCGCATGCAGCCCGCGAGCTGCAGGTTGAGTATCGCTGAACTAATCTGTAGCCACTTGAGAGAGACAAAAATGGTAATAAGAATAATAGGCTTAGCAATTGCGTTTGAGAAGTTTATATTTGCATTTTTCAAGCAACTTGTGAACATACCATTTTCTTATTTGATAATTAGAAATGACATGCCAGTTTGTAGCAATAGTTTACCAATAAAACAATTTATGTGTCTTTTTTTTTTCATACTTACTTTTTGACAGTTGATGTCCAACTAACTGAAGCGGAAGAAACAACATTACACTCGTCTATGTTATATATATATATATATATATATATATATATATATATCGCATCTCAATTCAGAACTCATTTACAAATTAATAAACTGAGTCTAAAATAAATGATGTGGCGAATAGTGTTTCTCAATTTAACAAAACATTTATTAAGCTATTTACATGGACGCATAAAACAAGTATTAATAGGTAACGTAAAAAAGGTATTTTTAGTGGGTCTCTACTCAACACTTTAGTGCTAAATTTCAAGTCTGAGTCTAATAGCTCAAAATCAAAAACGGAATTTTTTTATAAATGTTCCCCGTAGCCCCCTCCTCCCTTAAGAGTCGATTTCAGAAAGATCCCTTCAAAACGGATTTCAATTCAACAAAAGAAAATTTCTTACCAAATTTCATTACTCTTGGTCTAATAGTTCAAAATCTGGAATTTTTATCTATAACACCTCCTTAACTTCTTGAAAATCCCCTTGAGAGTGGATGAACGCAAAAAATCATTCTTGACAGCTCTCTACATAACAAAAAAACATGCCTGCAAAATTTCAAGTCTGTAAGTGTAATAGTTCAGGAGATATCATGATGAGTGAGTCACTTTTCTCCTTTATATGTAGATAGATATGGATATTAATTGTACTATGGCTATACATCGCTTTAAAATTATTGATGTTTAGGTACTATATAGGATTAAGCTTTAGATTGCATTAAAAATATTTTTATATCTTGTACCCAGTAGCGCACACAGGAATTTTTCAAGGGGGAGTCCGGAGTCGAAAGTTCACCATTCTTGTATCATGCTCCTTTTGATTTTGTCGATTTTCGGGAACAAAACACAGTAAAAAGCTAATTATTGAATAAATAATTAGCATTAATTAATAAAATTAATCATTAATAACAAATAACTAAATTTTACCTACTACATACTTAGAATTATAATCAATCTGAAAAAAAATCAAGGGCTTTGGGGGCGTCCGGGCGCCCGGGGCCGGGCCCCCCCCCTTGTGTGCGCCACTGCTTGTACCTCTTGATATAAGAAGTACAGTACAGAAATTTCTAAAATAAGAACTTATTTATCTTTTACGCGCCTATAGTCGAACCCTTGTGAGTCGATTTCCACAAAACTCATTCTTCGCCGATGTCTACTCAAGAAAATGAATATACCTACTACTTTACTGGATCTATATTCAATAATAATAAACATGCCAACAAAATTTCAAGTATGTACATATAAAAATTCAGAACCAGTAATATTTATCTGTATACCCCCCCCCCCCAAGTCCTCGCAACGACATTTCGAGTCGATTCTCAAAACACTTTTTGTAGAGGATCTCTACTGCATGAAAGGAACAGGCCTACTAAATTAGTAGCCTGTAGGTTTAATAGCTCAAAAACGGGAATATTTATACATAACGCCTTTTAGCATAACCCTTGGAGCTCAATTTTTGTAAAACGACTTGTGTAGCGAATCTCAACTGTTTAAACGGAACAGGCCTACCAAATTTCAAGTTTGTAGGTTCAATAGTTCATATACGGAAATATTTACCGATAATGCCTCCTAAAGCCCCATAGGGGACGATTCTCACAAAACCCCTTTTGTAGCGGACCTCTACTCTATGAAGTGAATGTGCCTACCAAATTTCAAGTCTGTATGTCTAATAGTTTTTAAACGGGAATATTGATTTCTAACGCCCCTTAAGCCCCTAGCAGCGCCCCTTGGGGGTCAATTTTACTAACTCAGAAACCTTCGTGGTTATGCATCCAACCATTGCCTAAAGTTTCATCGCAATCGTATGAATGGCTTAGGAAGGCATAAGACATACAGACACACACAAACATTCCTTTTTATTTATATAGATATGTTGAGACAAATATTATTCAATTCGTTGCCAACTAATGGCTGCACAAGCCAAGTTAATAAACAAAAATGTAATAGAATTATAGAACATTTTATATTTTGAAAAGTAATTAATAAACAGGCAGAAATATAATGAAATTATAAGACATTATAACTTGAAAAATAATTAATTTTTAAGATGAATTTCATAATTTTATATTTAGGCATTTGTAATTTACTAAAATTTGTATTTTATGTAAGCTAACTGTATTTATATTTATACTTGTAAATCTGGGAGCAAATTCTTTGAAACCTTCCTCATTTTAACGGATTGGCAACAGTCCGTATTTTGGCATCAGACTAGTTGCAACGTTTTGATGCTAGCGCAGCTAAGCCTAATAAGAATAAAAGTGTTCTTCGAATTTTTTAAAGCAATTTTCTATACTTTAACGTTATAAAAACCAAACTTTCATAACAGATATATGCAATATTTAATTACTTACGAAGAAAAAATGAGCTAGCTTCTAATCATGCAGAAAAACTTAATAATTACAAAAAGTTTTATCTATAATTTAACTCTACATTAGTCCTCAGTCAGTAGTTATTCTGGAGGACATAGAAGTCTTTAATACGACTAAATTGGTCATTTTCTTGCATTTCACTCTTATTTTTGAGGTGAATAGATTTTAAAGACAAATATGGTCTGGATGATAAAATGATTGACAATCACTTGTTGAGAGATCGATGAAGTTTCGTCATATGACCTGATTTAGCAGACAAATTGTTTTTGACATCGACAGATGGTCTCGGAATTCCATTGACCTCACAGACTTTCGAATTATTTCAAGTGAAAAGAAATATAATGGAGCAAAAAAAAAATTATGCCAGCATTCGAAGAACGAAACGGGTTATTAATATTCTTAAGAAATCTAATATTTAATTTATTCTTAAAGATTTCTATTTCTCCAGTTCTAAACAAAAGTGAAACTTTTTACAAAATGCTTTAGATAAATATTTGCTTCGCTGTTTGTTTTTTTTAAATTTTGATTAATAGGATGTCACAGTTTCCTTTAAAATTTTATTTCTTTGTTTGATTTGCATTAGAAAATATAGATCAAAAACTTCTTTGTTTTTAAAATAATTGTCATAAATTCGAAGAAGCATTGATGTGTGGAACAGTGATAGAAATTTTTCATCTTATTTGTTTTTAATCTTAGCATCTTGCAAAACCAGATCTTCTGCTCTATTCATAACAATGGGAAATGGGCGTTCATTAATAAAGGGAACGCTTGATTTTAATATTTTTTGTCATTTACTCTTCATGTGGTTCCAATGTGAAGAACCTCTACCTGTTTTTAATAATAAGCATGAATCTTGTAAAATATTCTAGATCTCGCAACTATTCTTTTTACTGTGTAATAGCTTATTGTATACATCCCATTAGCATACATGCAGCAATGTGTAACATATTATGAAGTTCTTTTCTATTTTATTTGCTTCATTTTATATTATTTTATTTTGTTCCATACTATATTCTAGTTCTTCCAGCGAAACTTGATTCATTTTTCTAAGTTTATGCTTATAAATTACTAAATTGAATATAAACTACATCTTGTTATTTCTTTCGACAAGATTCATGTTAAAAGCAAGGTATCCGATAGATAATTTTCATTATATTTAATGTCACTTGAATTAGAATACATGTATAAAATTATTTTAAGAATATTATTAGAATAAAAAAAGTATTTAAATGCAATATTTTGGCAAAAAATTAACTTAGTAGAATTGCCTATTTTCAAAGACTTCTATAATAATAAGACTTCACTTATATAAAGCAATTTTTGAAAAATTCACATTATTCTCAAAGTATTTCTCCACTCTGTTGTATTAAAATATGGATAAATCCACTTCTAAGTTATATAATTCAAAAATCCTAGTTCAGGCTCTGTGCAGAGGTCTGAGCTATATATAGGCAAAATATTATTGTTATAGAAGCATTTTCCATAAAAGGAGAACGTTTTGAAAATAGATAATTCAATGTTAATTTTTTGGCAAAATATTGCATTTAAATAATTTTTTTATTGTAATAATATTCTTAAGGCAATCTTATAAATGTATTCTAATCTGTGACACCAAATATCATAAAAATTATCCATTTATAGGCTTATGCAAAATAACTATTCAGAACGTAGTCGGATACCTTAAACGATATACTAAAACTGAGGTAAGTAGAGCTGAATATAAGCACTGAATGTGAAGATATACTGAAATTCGCTTATAAAGTTGTTGACTTCTGATATTGATTCGCAGAATCTGAATGTAATAGATCAAGTTCTAGTTTTATCGATTAACTTCATTTGCAATTCATATGTCATTTGTCACACTTAAATGTAGTGTTGCTTCCCTCAAGCAAATTGAGGTCTTAGTATAATTTCTTTTGTGAATCTTGCAAGGTCGGATATTCCTCTTGAATTTAACACGCACACATTTATATAATGATTCTCGGTTTCAGTTTTCTTAAAAGAGATTTTATTTAATCTCTTATGGTTTGGAACTCTCCAGGACATCGTGCGAATCTAAATTCTTTTTTTTTTTACCCACCTAGTGGGAAATACAATTTTAACTGCAGCCTTAGTTCTTAAAAAAAGTGCCGTGTCGACATTAGGGATGGCGTTTCTTTTCGAAAAAGATCGGTTTTTAAATCGATTCGAATCGTAACCTGATGAATCGATTCACAAAAAAATCGAGTTCTAAAAGATCGATTTCTAAAAAATCGATTTTTTTTCAAGTCTGCATTTACAATGTAAATATAAATCCATTTTATGAAAAACAAGAAAGATACGATAATAAGCGATCTCTTATTAGTAAAATCAGGGAGTTTTTTAGTTCACGGAATTCGACAATTTCAATTATTTTTATTACCATATCAAAGTATCAGGTATAAAAGAGGGCATTTATTTTCTAAATGTATTTGTTACATTAAAAAGTTTAGAAAATAGATAATATCGCTTATAGTTCCCAATGCTTAATATATAAGCTTTTTCAAAACAACAGTCTGTCAAGTCTACTGGGATCCAAGCGGTTCCGCTCATCACTTGCGATGTTGTCGGCAATCGAAAAAAGGCGCTCACAAGGAACAGATGATCCCACGATACTCATATACATCATAGCTATTAGGTAAACGTGATGATAAATAGAGTTTTTTTGTTCTTGCAATTAAAGCACAGGATCGTACTTCAAGTGCACAACTGCCTACGATAAATAGTGTTTAAATTCTTCGTTTTTACCAATTTTATGGTTTTTACCAAAACAGAAAAAATCGAATGTCGATTTGCTAGGATTCAGGGCTAAATATCGATTTAAAAAAATCGGTCCCCCCTCCCGAGAAATCGATTTTTTGATTAATCGATCTCAGATCGCCATCCCTAGTCGACATATTTTGTGTCGGGAAGATGCGATACTGCATCAGCCACCAGATCCGACCCATCAGCGTGCTGAGGCTATCAAGTCATGTGAGTAAAAAAAGTTCATAAAATTCCTGGAAGAGGAGTATGTATGTTACCGTTAAAGTGTATAATCCAGTTATTTCACAGAATAACTAGATATTTCATGAAATAACTAGATAAGTCAGTCAAAGTATACAATAGATGAAAAATTCCATACTTTACCTAGTTATTCGAGGAAATAACTAGGTATTCAATGAAAAAACTAAGGATAGACCGTTAAAGTGAAAAATTAAAAATTTCAAAGATATTTTATAACTTAATTGATCATTAAAGCTGAAATCTCTCGAAAAATACATTTTATCTCTTTTGCGGATGAATAATAGATAAACAATAAGGGAAAGCAGATGATATAATTTATTATTGCTTATATTACTAACATTAGTTAAACAGAAAGGGAAAAAAATATGTTGCAAAAATAGATTATATTTAAATATTATCAATAAAAATACATGCTGTGAAGAAGAAAAACTTTCGCTTCATAAAAAACGTGTAAACATTTTTAAAAAAAATGTAAGAGAATATTAATTAAAATTTTATGAGATACCTTTATTTTATTTTTCATTATTTATTAGATTAAGGATTGCTGTGATGATACTTTGGATTGGACTGCTCACTATTTTTGAAACAAACCCACTTTTTACCATTACACAATTTTTTTTTACACGGACACTTTTTAAATCCTTGTCCAGTACCGCAACTTCGAGCTGTTGCAACAAATCGAAGCATTGTGTCAATATTTGGAACTTCTTTAATGAAAATTTATTCTCGCTGACATATACTGAACCTATATCTAGAGTACAATTGTTTTATTCGGCCATCTCTAGTACCTAATCGGAAAAATTCTTGCTAAAGCAGTTAGAACCGGTTCAAAGAACAACTTTCGAATGCGATATTCATACTTTAACGATCAAGTAATCATTTTTCTATAGAATACCTAGTTAAATCATAGAGTTTAATAATTTTATACACTTTAACTGACATGTCTACTTATTTCATGAAATACCTAGTTATTCTATAAAATAACGAATTTCACACTTTAACGGTAACATGTACATAAGCTGAGATCTTTCGGAATGAAGACACAAACGCTTTTATTCCGTAGTAAGTTTTGCTCGTATTTTATTTTTGCTCTTATTTATAAGTGTGCATACTTGCTTGTAAAATGTATAGTCAAGAACCATTGTTAATAAATTTATATTTGTAAACAACGGGTCTAAAAGTAAATATACCTTCAAGATAAAACTCAACATATTTATAGTGTTTGGAAGAAAAAAAAATCTTGATGCAAACTGAAAAAGGCTTAGCTTTTTGGAAGGTTCAACTCTAAGGGCTTCTCAATTGATATGACAGCAGACTGTAGTAAAGTACGAAGCCCTTTTTTTAGTTCTTCATTTTTATTGACAAACAAGCAAAGCAAAGGAAACACAGGTAACTGGACAAAAGCTCGAACAAATCACAAGTTACAAATGCCCGCATTCTGATAACTTCGGGTGGCACACCCAATCCCTTTTATCGCATCAGAAACAATATTTTACTAAGTAAGACCCCGCTTAACGCGGGGCATACGTTCCATCAAAGTAGAGCGTAAGGCGAAACAGCGCTAAACGAGGCTATCTTAACATGTAAATAATGGGGTTAGGGGAAGATGGATAGAAAATTGGTTAGGTATTAAATTTAATAATTATGTTTTTTTTTAATTAAAATAAAACCAAACATTTATTTCTTACAAAAATAAAAACAATATAAACGAATATATATATATATATATATAAACAAATAAAATTCTAAGTCAGTCAGATCATTCAGTCTGCTCTGTGTTTCCAATTTTCTGCCTTTTTGTCAAGAATGCATCTTGTTGAAGTTGCCAAATTCAATGCAGCACTAATTTGAGATTGATGTTCACTAGAATCTAATCTTCTAATCGCTTACATTTTAGTTTCCAGTGAAATGCTTTTTATGGTTGCTTTCTTTTCTTGTTTTTCATTATCACCCACGATAAAAACTAAAGATCATAATATTTGTCACTGTGTTAATTGTTATAGTATTATATAAATTTATACTTACAATAATGTCAACAAATGTTTCAAACGATAAAAATGCGTCCGTACAGCACCGCACCTAACAAGAAACACAACTACACTGTTTCGGATATGTTATGTACATATTTTGAAACCTACAATTTCGGGGAATCCCCGTAGCGCTGCGAGCAATTTCGGGGAGAATCCCTGGGTTGAAATAAAACAGCACTAAACCGAAACAGCGTTAAGCGGGATCTTACTGTACTTTCCTTGTCACTTGATTGATTGTAAGTTAGTATGGTTTCATTCAGTGACATCATTTTGGAAAAAAGTTCAAGTACATGCCAGTTAAATTTATAGTTATTGGGAAAATGTGCGAATTTTCGAAAACTTTAAGCGAAATGCCCTGAAGAGTTCAGATCCAAAAATATTTAAAGCAAACGAAAGATAGAATGAACTAAATATCTTTATACAGTGGGTCTACAAATTAGTTGGGCAAAAGTTAATTAAATTTAAAAGTTCGCAAAATATAGGAATTCGTAAAATAGAGGTTCGTTATATAGAGGTCCGACTAAAATTCTAACTAATTAATTCCTTTTTGAATGGATTAGGCAAATTTAAGGGCCGATAAATCAGCAACAATACCAAAACTAATCATAACAATTTTACTTATTCATGAAGATACATTAAATGTCCATTAGAGTTCAACAATACCTAAATGGCTTCTTTTCAATTTAAGAACGGGGCGGTTACTTTAGACAAAATGGCAACGTCTTTAAATGTATAATTAATGGTCAATGTAAGCGGCATCTGTCTACAAAAGCTCTTCCCATTGAAAATTAGTCTAATGAAAAAAGGTCAAAAGGTCACGGTATTTCTAAAAGGCGTATAATTACGCTAAGTCATTTAAGCTGGGTAATCGCATGCGCAATTAATTAGGATCTTAATGGGGAGACATGGGAAAGTATGTGTATTCGTGTTGGGTTAAGCAAAGATATTAGCTGTCTTGTGTAACATATTTCAAGGCGTTGGTTATCTTCAAGTGTTTTCTTTAGCGTAAGCTTATTACTGAAGATCTTCTAAACCAGCGATACTGAACCTGTGGCCCCGAGTTTTTTTTAGTGGCCCACTCATGGCCCATTGCACTAAAAAATTCAATTATATTTAAGAACAATATATTAAAAATGTTGAAAATTCTATCAATCAACAATCATATCTACCAATTTTGTTGTAAATGTCGTACGGGTACGAATTGCAAGATTTTTTTAAAATTTGTAACTGAAACGGTTAGTAATAATAAATAGCAATGAAGTAGAAAACTAAACAGGAGTAGTAACTATTTTATGGATAAAACTGGGTTTTAATTATAAACAAACAATACTGATTTATGTCTGGAATTCAGTCAAAGCTCCTCTTTGCTGCCAATCTACACTTGATACTTTGAAATAAAAATAAGAGAGACTTTATCAAAAGAAAAAAAATCTTATTATCAAACGGCATGAGAGTAGAATGTAAACTAGGAGCTTGGTCATGGATGAAAGGGAACCGAAACTATCCACTCAAACTCACTGACGCCACAGCCCATGAGGGCCAGGGCCTACTGTGCCCATCCCAGTATACATGACCATTAGGCGCTGAGGTGCATTAGGAGTCCCGATCAGGTGGTCAGTCTGAAGCGAGACCCCCAGTGTTTAAGTCTCCAAGCAAGCTTGGTACTCATTTATCGACCCCTGCAGTAGGGGTGAAAGGTTGAGTCGACCTTGTCCAGCCCGGGAATAGAACCCGGACCTGTGGCGTAGAAGCGCGAAACGCTACCACTCGACCACCGGGCCCTGAAACTACGCCCTAACTCAATAAAAAATACATAAAACCGAAAACTTTTTTGTGTGTGTGTTTGATAGAAATTAATATAGAATTAAAAGCCAAAAATGAGTTTTAATATTTTGATCAATTTTCCACATTTTAAGTGTCTAATAGTGTCTTTGACTTATAATTTTTTTCCATTAATCCAGATGTTGCGATCGTGTGAAATATCTGCTGTATGTATGCGGACCAGTGGAAAAATCGGTTGAGTATCCCTGTTCTAAGCCATTGTTACGACATAGTGGTGTAAATTTTGGTATCAATGTCTGCTGCTGGAAAAAAAAATGTATCGTTTGTTGGAAAGTGATTATGAATCTGATCATTGGTGCAGTTAGTTCTGAGAGTGCCCAGTACCAAAATTCCTTGGGGGCTCTCTTTTGGAAAATAAATAAAAATGATCGTGTTTATATAAAATTTATTTTGGAAGTCAAAAAATGTTACACATGTTGAGGCCCCTTCAGCTTGGAGGTCCCGTATCATGGATACAATTGATACGGTGTCTACTCCCTGAATTTGACTGATATTACTTAGTTCATTTGGCTTTGAAAATCAAATAAGTCCGTGAACATCATCAATCTTCGTTAACTGGATGTATACCAAGATCAAACTGTTGCACTTATAATTTTTAACTGTTTTACTTGTATTTTTATTCAAATTATATTTGAATCAAAATTGAAGTTACATTTTTTTTAATTTACTTGCTACATAATAATTTTGAGACTTAAGGGGACATGGTATGATTTATGCAAAAAAATTTTAATTTACGGATTTTTAAAAATGTTTTTGGTGGGGTCCTATGTGTATATAAAATGTAAAACAGATTTTGTGCTCAAATTTCGTAAAAAGTTAGTAATTTAATTTTTTAAGGAAAAAACAAAAAATTTGTGAAGTGATTTTAAAATGCTGCCCCTCCTACAAAAATTTACGAACATGCACGGAATTTGATTTATAAGTACATCAAACTATGTATAACTAAAGTTGGTATGGGTTTTGCTATAACATGATTGATATTCGTACACTTCGTTTTATGAACGCTTATTGAAAAAATTCCTCAAAAAATGTATAAATTCCGAGTTCAATTATTTTTTTAAAAAAATAAGTATTGCTTTGATTCGAAAATGCATACCAACTTTTGTTACATGTACTATTAGCAATATGTAAAAAGAAATTCAAAGTATTAGGCCCAATAGAAAAAAAACCATAGCATTTTAAATGAAGACAAACTAGTTATTTTATCTTTCTGAGATAAATAAGTTTAAAGTTTTGATTTGCTATAGTAATGTGAATACAAACGAACGTAAAAACTAGCATAATTCTGAGTTTCTTAAGTTTAGAGCTTTCAAATTTTGTGAGGTTATAGAAAAGTGTATAAGAAATAATTTAGGCTAAAATAATTAAATTTGATTTTTTGACCGATTTTTGACAATTGAATTGTATTGTGTCCCCTTAAAATACTTAAAATAAATTAATATTAAGTTAGAAAAAAAGAAGAAAAATAATTATATACAGTAAAATCATTTTGCATACATTTTATTTTCATTGAGCAAGTGTACAAGCTTCCAATATCCATTTATAGAATAATATTTTTTTAAATTCTGAATATGTAGTATATCCCCCCCCCTTTTTTTTTTGTGGCTTGTTATGCAAACATATGGATCAATTCAGCTTTTTTTGAAAATTTTGTAGGTTGCAATAATTTATTCCACTTTTTTTTTAAATATTATTTCCAAAAAAATAGATCTAATTATTACATTATAGTTAAAAGGTATTGGCTCGTAAGTTATGGAGAAGTTTACAGTAGATAAAATATTTATATTGGTATGTGTGATTATTGTATATGATGTAACTACTGATATTTTACAAATTTAAACAAAGAAAAATATTCGCAATGCCAAATTTTACAATAGGTTCGGTTTTATATAAAAGAAAAACACAACAAATGCATAAATATAATCCATTAATTCTTAAGTTTTTTGAAAAAATGGATTTTAATGTTAAATTTTCTCTTGTATAGTTTATTTAAAACACATTAACAAATTAATTTCATTTTTGTACCGCTAAAACTGTTAAATTTTTAAAAGAAGAACTTGCAATGGCATAAAATGACTTTCCTTTCATAAATCCTTGATTTATTTTTCCATTAAAAATTTTAAACTCTTTTTAAACATAGTAAATATCTAGAATAGAAATAGTTCTTTAAATTAATGTTACGTAAACGAACATATGGTTAATCCAATTCCTAGGCAATAATTACTTTCTAAAAATAATTATTTGTACAATTTCTTAAAAAAAATTAAAAACCACAGATATAAGAATAAAAAAAATCTTAAATTTTCTTTCTCGTACTGACTGCACTACTACCAATTTCATTCTAACAAAGAAGATTGAAACATCTGGCAGCGTACCAAATATCGTCTGCAGTAAACATTAGAATTATCGAATACAATCACTTCGAATTGTGATTCATGTTGACACGAATCGTTTCCTAATCACTATAAGTGAATAATAATGGTAATAACTAAATTGGAGAGAAACTGAGAAGAATGCCCAAGGGCTTGGTTCCAGCCTTACTGCAATTGCCACGAATTAGCGCTCAGTAAAAAGTGAATGCGTGAAAATATGTATTTGGAATGTTTATTTTATTTTCCTACTGGATACATATACGTAGAAATGAAAGTTATTGTCCCTATTCAATTTATTTTAGTTATTTTCATCGTATTTCTTTGTATTTCTGTTATAAATATTTTTATTTATAGAATTAAAATATTTATCAGAACACTTGATTTTTTGAATAACTATATACGGCGTCGCTTCAAATATCTACGGAGAAATTCTAAATTTAATTTTTTTATATATAATCAAGATAAATATATTAACGTGAAGATAAAAATTTCCTTTTTTTAAATATGTTCAAGCATTTAAAAATATTTCAGTATCATAGAAGATGTTAATTTTGAAAAGATATAATTTTTTATTTCCAAACAAAAGGTGAATGGCAACACTCAATCATGAGGCGATCCTTGTTATGCGTTTCCATGGCTACCACTAATAACCGATTAGTGTATTAATAAACATTATGATTCTCTCTCAATAACTGAAAGTAAGAGTTAATAATAACCTGTTATTATACTTTAATCGCGTACTGAGAGTATATATATAAATTTAATAATTCACTCTAATTTCTTCTTAAACAACTTTTTAACTTGTAATGGCCTTGACCCTTCAGGATTCGCGCGTAAATGATTAACACCAGCTTTTACCCACCTAACGGGATATAAACCTAACTCCATCTCCAAAAATTAAAATCGTAGAGCATTTAATTTTTGAAAAATTATCATTTTTTCACTTTTTTATATTTTTTAAAAGTTCAAATATTTCTGATTAAAATGATATACGATATGAGGAAATACGATAATTAGAAATATTCTTATTTATTTTTTTTAAATGAAGCAACTTTAAGTACTTTTTTCTCAAAAACTGCTCATTATATTATCCTCAAATTTTCAGTGAGCAGACTTTTAACATGTTTACACATTTTAATGGAGGAA
>BMAV01000293.1:185677-206420 GCA_019973955.1 Trichonephila inaurata madagascariensis
GAAAATGTAGGGTTATCGAGAATGGAATTAAAAAAGAATAAGAACGAGTGTTTTTTTAGAAAATATTGTACTGCACTTGTGTAAGTATTGTTTGCTTGAGAATACAACGCAAAATAAATTTTCCCAATTACTCTTGAGCAAAAAAAAAAAGAGTACGTACTTTATGAAGGCATAGAGTATTTACAACATGAAAATGAAAATTAATGAATTCCCAAAACATGGTAATGTAAAAAAAAATGTTACCATTACGAAATAATTACTAAAACAAGTGCGTTTTCCTTGATCAATAAACTTTTCAATACCAATTTTAGTAGAGGTTTTTCTCAAACCTTATAAAACCATTTTGAATCACCTATAAGTTAGTTCTGTGTTCTCAGGAAATTAATTTTTTGACATTACGATAAAATTAGTAAACCAAGTAGTTGTGTTTCTCCTCACCAATGTTTTACCAAATCAACAATGCGAGAGTTTTCCTGTTCTCTTGTAAAACCTTTTAAACTTATTTCTTTCTATATATATATATCGCATTCACTGCAACTAAACATAAAAAGTCAAATTCTTACTAATACAGAGCATTATAATATAGAAAGCTGCTGTAATTTTTTTTTTTTTTTTTGGTAATGAGAGTCAATTAAGCATTAAGTTGACTTAACATAAGTCTACAGTTTAACAAACATTATATCGGTGAATACTATTGCAAAATAAGCAATTAACTACGAATTGCTTTTATGGAAACTACAACAACTGCATACATTCATTATATACACATTACCAAGCTTTTATCTATCATTAACATGTGTAAGTTGAAATGAGTAAAAATTATTTTCTTATTTCATTTGCTTATCTATCATTTTCTAAATATGAAAACCTTCAATACATGAGCTCAGGATTTAAGTAAAAATAATTTCGACCAATGGAAAGCACCAATGCAAATGTAAGTTTATTATTTTGCACAGAATTAGATTTTAATTAAGTCCTGTCAACCCCTATCTTGAGATATCCTCGTTTCATTCTTTCTAATGAAGATTAATAAGTAGAAATTTATCACAAACTCTTTAGGGGAAAGTTTTTTATTTTATTTTTTTTTATTCTCATTTTCCCTATGCCCGGTAAAATGACGAGCTGCATATTAATGATGTCCTTTCTTGGGAAATGGGTTGCGAATTAGAAACGTGTGAAAATATTTAGTAGAAATTTTAGATACTTAAAATTGTTATTCCAATTGAAATTAATTGCATTAAATATGATAAATTTCTTTGCACACGCATGTTACATATCCAATAGAGTATTCATTAAAATGTAAAATGGGAGAGTTAATTTGGTGAGTCTTTATCTTTTGTAATTAGTAATTACATTAACACAGTGACACTGGTTTGGCTAAATTATTTTTAAAAAAATAAATGTATATTTTCTCTAGGTAAGAACATATTTTCACGATACGAATAGGATTAATTTATTTTTAGATTAAAGTGATTTAAAATAACAAGTCAGTGTTGCATGTTTTTGTGCGTCTTTTTTCAACAAATTAGGTGTACCGGAAAGTTATGTCCGCTCCAGTTACAACAAGTTTCCACAAACATGCACATATTCATTTGACGCATATTTGACTTACTCTTTTTATCACTGAAAGTATACATACTGACCTAGCAAATATTCTAAAACTAACATGATTCATGTTAGTTTTAGAATATTTACTATTTAAGTGCCTGTCGTTGAGTATGTGAGGTTAATCGTTGATTGTTAAGCGTGAAATCCACGCATTAGAAAAAGTGAACAGCAACTGAATCCTCGAGATTAATAGTCCTGAATCCTGAGATTAATCGTCGACATAGAATCTTCCAGGAATTGTTGAAGTAAGCAACCTTGGAGCTGACCAAACTATCGGGATTCGAGAAGGATCATATCTGGAGTTAGATCTCCTTGTTAAGTGAATCTCAATAAACTACTATCCGGTTAATGGTTGGGATTTCAGATTGCTCCCAGATTTAGGCTATAAAATTTAATATTTCATAAATGTAGCTATTTTTCAATTCCTACTATTAGCTCACACTCTCTACATATTTATTTATTTATTTATCTTCGTGGAATTTTCAATCGTTCATAAAATACATTTTAAAGCGCTCCATTGAGCTGAAATGTTATATGCATGCTTATTTTGGATGACAATACAATATAATTATAATTTAATAAAAATTAATTGATTAAAACTAATTATTTAAAGAATTACAAATACAGCAACGTTAGCATTATTTTCGGCGACTTAGCGACTCTTCAGGCGACTCGTGTCAAAACTTGAAAAGGTTGTTTTTTTCCTCATGTGCATTCAGTTGAACTGAAATTTTATAGACACGATTGATTTGGATGACAATACGATACTTTAATGATAATTAATAAAAATTAATTACCATTTAATGCTGTAATTCTGTCCTATGTATATACATATATATATACTATATTAATTGAAACTATTTAATAAAAAGTAGGTAAAATAAAATTTTTCTTTGTTGACCGAAGTAGGAATCGACTTAAAATTTTTTTTTTTATATTACTTGTTAAGATCATGCCTGCATCTTCCCTCTTACACCCGTGACCTTCGGGTCCCTACAATCATGTAAACTCAAAATCATTTTTTTAATACATCGGAGATTGTGGAAAGGCATGATACTACTCGAAAAACCATTTCGGACCATATTCGGAGACTAAGATTGGTGTGGAAATATTGGAGATGGGTGTCGCATAAGATTAATGAGAAGAATTTGAATGATCGTGTCTCTATGCTCATCTCTACTTCAATGGAACAGAATCAAATCCTTCTTCTATTGGATGGTAACTGGGAAGGATAAGTGGATTATCTATGGAAAACATCATAAGGAAATAGCATATAGAGAGCCCCCTTCACTACTAAGCTGTAGTGTATATGGCGCGATATTCGGGGACCAATACATTTTAATACCTTATTGAAACCGAACTAAAATTAAGTTCGAAGAGGTACTTTTAGCAATTGGATAATTTAAAAATAGCAATCGAAGGAAAGAGAGAGACTGGCATTTTTTAGAAGAAAGGATCGATCCTAGGGTGCCGGCTAGGGATGGCGATTCTTTCCGAAAAAGATCGATTTTTAAATCGATTCGAATCTTAACCCTGATGAATTGATTCACAAAAAAATCGAGGTCTAGAAGAACGATTTATAAAAATTCGATTTTTTTTTTTTTTCAAATCTGCATTAATAATGTAAATATAAATCCATTTTATGAAAGATAAGAAAGATGCCAAAAAACGATATCTTATGAGTAAAATCAGCGAATTTTTTAGTTCAGGATATTCGACAATTACAATTATTTTTATTTCCATATCAAAGAGTATCAGGTATAAAAGAAGACATTTGTTTTCTAAATGTATTTGTTACATTAAAAAGTTTACAAAATGGATTATATGGCTTCTAGTTCCCAATGCTTAATATCTAAGCTTTTTAAAAACAACAGTCTGTCAAGTCTACTGGGATCCAAGCGGTTCCGCTCATCACTTGCGATGTTGCCGGCAATCGAAAAAAAGGCACTCACGAGGAACAGATGATCCCACGATACTCATATACATCATGGCTATTAAGTAAACGTGATGATAAATACAGTTTTTTTTTCTTCTTGCCAGTAAATTAACCCTTTAACCTCTAACACTGCAATATTACAGGCATTAAAGATAGTACATTCAACTAATTGTAAATAATGTTATGGTTTTTACCAAAACAGAAAAAATCGAATTTCGATTTTCTAGAATGAAATATCGATTCACTGAATCGATTCAGTGCTACATTTCGATTTAAAATATCGATTTTTTTTTCTTTTGCCTGAGAAATCGATTCTTCGATTAATCGATCTCAGATCGCCATCCCTTGTGCCACCCGTCCGCGTCCAAAGACGGACTGAATTTTCGGGTAGACCTAGGTTTTTTTTAACTAAGTAAACTTAAGGATAATTAAATAATAGAATGTCATCTTTCTCCACATGAATTAAATTTATGAAAATATTTCATTTCAAATATTTTGAAAAATTTAACAATTTCTTTAGCAGATTTTTAGTTTTTCTTATGCATTTGGTGTTTTTTAAGTTTAATAATTTTTAGTTGATAAATATATACATTACTCAACCATATTCTATATTTAAAATGAACAAATAAAAGTTTGATTTTTATTAAAAATGAAATTCCATTTGCGAGAAGAAATTGATCATTTGAGAAAATTACAATTATAACGGCATTATAATTATTTTTGAATTAATTAACTAATTTTTTTCAATGCTATCATTTTATTCAATTCATTTGAATTTCAAATAAAGCTAACAAAATACAAAATGCTAAAAGTAGTAAGCATATTTTTTTAAGAAAATTAAATAAAATTATTTGTCTTATCAAAAAAATCCAAACTTTCTTCGCTCAGAGGGGAAATTTTTATCTCCTTTTTGAATCTTAAACGATGATCGTCTTTTTTTTAAATAATAATTTTAATAGCTGTATAAGTGTGCAAAAGTTTATTTTTTTTAAGAGGAGCAGCATTTTTATTATTTCTCTGATTTATAATTCTTAAGCAAATTCAATTTACGAAATTTTTCTTTCGTATTTTATTTTCAATTTCGTTCATTTGTGCAGCATGTGTTCCCAATATATATTCACGAGAATTACAGGAATTATGATTGCCCTTTAAAACTTGTGTTTAATAAACGGGAAATTTGATTTAATTTGCTGATTCACATAAAATGAATCATTACATAGCACCTAAAATATATTAATTTGCAAAGACCCTCAGAATAAAATCCACATTACCTACGTACGGTTGTCTTTCAGATTTAAAAAAAGAATGTTTTGCCAATAGTGCTTTTTTTAGTGGTTTAAACATTTGTTAGTCTTTTGGACTAACAACTATTGGGCTATAGACCCAAGAGCGTACGATTGTGGAGTGCGGAAAATTTTCCCAATATAGCTGATATCCGCATGAAAAAATTAATAAATTTAGATATCATTTGAGTACAAAATATTCTAATTTCCTTAATTAATATTTTGGTGCTGCCATCTGTTGATGAATAGTGCATTCAAATAGTGGCTCTTTAGGTTACACACGAATGAAAACTGAAAATAATTTACACTATTTCTTTAAATGGTAAATTTTAAAATAGAAATTAAAAGAGAATAAATATCATACGAAATATCTTATATTACTTCTGCAAATGTGCTCTTCTTACTTTTGCATAAGTTATTACTTAATGTGCACATAATAAAGATTCAAAACAATATATTAAATTTTTCAGAAAGTAAGCCCTCTCTTTCCTTCAAAACCGTTTTTGGAATATTGCAATATAATGTCATGAGCTATTTTTGTGCTATAAAAATTACTTTTCTAAACAAGTCAATGTACGATGTCTATCTAAAATTATCCATCACAGCATATCATTAATTCTCTCTCTCTCTCTATTAAAAGTTTAATTTTTTTCTACAAGAGTCAAACATTATATTAGTAGCATATCTCAAACAATAAATTTTCAAATTGAGAGGGGGCCAAAATTTTCAAAAAGATTATCAGAGTTACCAGCTACTTCTGTATTTGAAGAGTGAAAAAAATAAATGAAAAAGTGAGCTGAAGTATTTCAGGATCTTTATATTTAAATAACACGTTTCACAGAACATAAAAAAAAAAAGCGAAAAAGAGTCTTACAACAAAAGCATTAGCAGTAAAAAGAAGCTTGCATATTGTTTGAAATGCCCAGAATGAGTGAGTGAATATTAACGTTGCACTGTTCAGCTACACGAGGGCTTTTGGCGACGGACCACATAATTTTGAACCATGGTCAAGTGACGTGGACGACACCTGAGCTGGCACCCCTCTCTCCTAACTACCACACCACACCAACGGGAGGACGTTTCAGCTCTCGACAGATTTAACGTGCATCGCTGCCCTACACGGTGGGTCTTTAGTGGTACTGGGCTCGAGCTCGTGACATGCCTGCCATGATCCGATGCGTTGATTACTAGGCTACCGCAGCCCTGAAATGCCATTTTTTTTTCAATCATGTGGTTCTGTGATTTGCTTTAAAAAATTCGTTAATTCCGTAGTGTTTTACAAGCAAAATATTGCAAAAAAAATTTATTTAATTTATAATAGAATAAACTGGAGCTAGAACTGCTTTATTTTTTATCGAATATATTTTTTTTTCGAATACTTTTTATCAAGGAAATAAAAGCATGCGATATCCGAATTCCGTAGTATTCGCTACTTATATCTATGTGTCATAACCACACATTGCAATGAAACCTTTTACACAATCACCACTCATGATTATTTACACATCATTTACACAACTATAGTGTGAGTAATAACTCTTGTTTCTCTAACAGCAAAACACCAGATATTATGAATCACTAATGCTTATGTATGACAAAATAAGCTTCATTTCTGATATCATTTGTATTGCATCAATAATTTCTGATTAACACGTTCTTGGTTTAAATAGGTTTCTATTCATACTTTGTACTATATAAATGATTCAATAAAGTTACGTTTATGTTACTGTTTAAAATAAAATGAGTTTTCTAACTTCCAATAAACTTATAACTTTCAACTTAACATTTTAAATTTTTGTTACATACCCCGGTGGATTCAAAAATAATGTGACCAGTTTCAGGGTATCATGAATTTTTATTGAATTAAGTTATTTACGTGAGATTTTCAATTTGGTTTCCTTTAGCGTAGCACACCTTACGTAAACCTTTCGGCGAAGCCAAAAAAGTTTTTTCGAACATTTTGAGAGGTATTTTTCCAACTTCCTCTTTGATTGCTTTTTGAAGTTCTTAAAATGTTCTAATTTTATATCTATTTAAGTTTTTTTAAGTATAAAGAACACAGCTAAAGGATGGTGGTGGCCATTCTTAGGAGGAAATAAACTTTTTATTTTTTATTTTTCAGTGATTTAAATAGTGGATTTTGCAGTATCACTTGGTACAGAATCTTGGGGAACAACAAAGTTTCCTTGAGGGTAAAGATGTTTACTTTCTTTGATAATGTGCTTCAGAATTTTAATTCTAATAGTATTTAGCATCAGTTTTAGCCTTTTTTTTCACACAAAAAACTGTTTTGTTAAGCCTTGAGATGACATTCCCTTCCGTACCATAACATCTGCCAGCCAACTTGCTTTTTGCAAAACAGCTGCGTCTTTGCGACGCTTTTTCGTGTGAAATATATTGTATCTTCGTATTGCATTTGTTAATGACAGAGGAAATAGTGCTTCATCCGAGGTTAACCATGTTTTGTATCTACCTTTGCGTGGCATTACATACACAGGCAAGGGGCATTTTCTTCGTTTTTCTACGGTCTTTGCAGACATTTGATGACAGACTGGTTTTTTCACTTTTTTGTCGCCAATTTTATTTATCTAACGGCGATTTGTTAATTGCGATACCTGTAGTTTTTTAGCTAAATTTCTTTGAGGCAAAAGATCTTCTACAGCGATAAATATTTTCAGCTAATCTTTTCTTCTTCACCAAAGACTTCCTTTCATGCACATTTCTTTCCTGGAGCTTTTGATTACCAGACACATTGTACTTCTTTTCGAAGTTTACATAGTAATTCTTTGGAAAAAATGTCATTTTCTGATTTTTAAATGCTTTATTTATAACAGAAATTGAGTAACCATCCTTCAAAAGCTTTGAAATTTCGTTTCGGGTTCAAGGATCTAATTTCGCAGCCATAATTTACTCTCACTAATAAAAAGGGTTATATTGGTAATGTAAATGTTTCATCTTTAAAATGTAACTGACAGTAAAGCGATTAAAATTTATCATAAACAGTCACTAATTTTGAATCAACCTATAATTGCTTTGAAGCATCCCATGATTGACTGAGGGTTATTGACATTGCATTTCGAAGCTATACTTGAGATATTGGTGAGAAATCTCGTAATTTGATTCACAATCAAGTGACAACGATGACCCTCCTTGAGCTGATACTCCGCTCTTCAAATTCCCGCTCTATACCAGCGTGAGGACAAAAGATTCTAAAGAAAATAGAGATTATTGAGCCCATATTTAATTTTGAGCGAACAGAATTTTGACAAAAATATTTAAATGACCTTTGTTATCAGTTCAGCATGTCCTTAATACGTGCTGACATAATTTAGCGGACAAAAGTTTTTTTTTTTATTTAGAGTTATTCTATATTTTTCGAATACCATCAAATATGAATTGAAAACCTATGATTAGGCAAATTATGAATGTATTTTCGTGAAGAGAAAGTTTCCCAGTAGTTTATTTATCGAAAATTATGCATCTTTAAATCGTTTCGTTAGTTGAAGAATAAGGCTCCCGATTTTTTTGCAGTCGCTATCCAATGACAAAAGGATCCGAGTTAAAATTATTTTGGATATAAAATTCCCTCATCAATAGCCATCATGTTTTAGACTTCATTAGCTTGTAAAGTAACATATTTTATCATTCTACTCGTTTTTTCAATCAGTATTTTCATCACTGGCGTAGCTAGCTCTGAGGGGGCCCTGTATCAATATTCCTTCGGGCCCTTTTTTAGATATGAGAGCCCTGTTAGTGAGAATTTAGTTACACATGTTGGGGCCCCTGTAGCTTGGGGGCCCCGTATCATTGATATGGCTGATATGGCGGTAGCTACGCCCTGGTTTTCATACTACAAATCAATCAATCTCTTCAAGTGTAAAACATGTTCCATTTACCATAAAATCCGGCTTATAACGCGCACCTATACCTTCACGCTGCATTTTTTATAATTTTTAGGTATATTCGCCATATAACACTAACTCCCTTTTTTACGAAAAACCTTAAGTGTACGTATGCAATAATTCTTATGTTTAGAAGTCATTTATTTGAGGCATTTCCCCAGATTTTTGAAAACATAGTATCTTTCTAGAACTACAACTCTCTCTCTCTCTTGAAGCTCATAAGGTATGTCCTTTCTTTTAAATAAACATTATTTCGATATATATAGAAGTCTTAATTTTTTCATATTCTCACCTCTTTTATTTTTTTTTACTCTTAAAGCTATCAAAGCTGTAACACGCACCCATAAATTTTTATCTTATTTTTTTTTTTTTAAAAAAAAATTTTTTAAAAAATTTTTCCGGCGTTATACGCCGGATTTTAAGGCAATTTGTACTTTGTTTTGTAGTATAGCAAAATAAGTCTACAACTTCTGCATTTACAACTTTAAAGCTTTAAAAACACAATATGACGAACACATGTGTGCTACAATCACAAGAATTTACATTAAAATACTGTTATATATGTATATATATATACAGGGTGTCTACAAATTAATTAGGCAAAAAGGATTCATTGCATGTAATATATAGAGAAAACGCACTGTTGTAAGATAGAGAAATAGTCCACCATTATCACAAATGTTTGATGTGGCTTCCTTTAGTTACTCTGCAAATGTCCCATAAGTAAATCTGTTATTGCCAAAATTTGTCACCATATGTCCGGAGATCAAATTAATTGCTGTGTTTGCTGATTTTAGTTCAAGAATGGACATGACCCTTTACAAAACCCCACACAATGATATCCAGCGGTAAAATATCTAGTGATCGTGTTGGCCATTGAATAACACCTTCACACCCAATCCAAATTGGAACTTTCATCATTGAGGTAGGATGTAACTTCGTTGGGGTCGTGACAAGGCTCGCCATAATGTTGAAAAATGTAACCTGTCTGCATTTTTTTCCTCTGATAATTGGCATAAAGAAAATCTGTAGCATGTCCAGAGAAATAACATGAAACAATAATATCTCTTTTCGGGACTTTTTTCTTGTATTCTCGAACAAAATTTCTTGGTGCTTGCTCAGCAGAATGATTTTCATGAAACCAAAGACAGCATTTCGGTTTTACAGCACCGTTGTACATCTCCATTATCGGATTGCCGAACAAAGAATGATTACCACTCACTATAAAAGATAGAGTCGGCCTAAGACACCTAACGCCATCTATGAATATTGTTACGAATTTTGTGTAAATAGTGTAAATAATTTGTATTTTAGTGTTTAATGCATTTATATTACTCTGTTATATTTATTTCATGTTAAAATTGTGCTACTCACAAGCAATGCCGCCCCTTACGTTATAATGGCGATTCAATGGCATCATTTTTGGCGACTGAGTTGGTGACCATTTTGGCGTCATTGGCGACCATGTTGGTGAGTTCGGAACCCTCTGGAACCTTCTAGAAAGTAGTAGATCTCTCCACTAGTGTCACGTTCAATAACACGAGCAGTTATATTTCTGGAAGTTTCTGTCACGCCTATAAATAAAGATGCTCGCCGGTACGGTGATCAGTCTGATTTTATCCAGCGAATAGTGAGGATTGTTTTGACTAGCGATTAGCTCGGCTGTGCTTGTGAATAATCTGTTACATACGGGTATTTTTAAACCTTGGCAATTGTGTTTAAGTGCTTTTGAAGGTGTGAAGACCTTCGGAGATTTACTCTGTGAATATTGCTGCTGAATCCCTGTATTTAGAGAATTGGACTTTTGATAATAAATTCGCATCGCTCTTAAAGAACTGTTTATTTTCTTTGTGATTGTTTTGCATAAAATCCTCGAATCCGGATCTATGTAACAATATAAATCTAGGATATACATATTACTACTAGTCTGATCTTAAACGGGTTAATTTCATTTAATATTTCGGAAGTTCTTAGCTTACGAAATTTACCAACTAATTTGTAGATCCCCTGTATATTTTGAAAATGCCCTCCGTCCACGTAGGTTATAATTTGATCCATAATAAAAAAGCAAATAAAAAAAAGCAAATTGAAGCTTAAATTTTGTATTGTTATTATGTTCTATTCGAAAAAGTCTCGAGTTTTTTCGAGTCCTCAACATCAGGGCAAAGACAACCTTAAGTCTGTCAATTATTCATTTCTCAAGGAAAGTGGCATTTTGTTTTGGTGCCCTTTTTAAAATAGACAATGACTGTAGCATGGGCATTCTTTACTCGGGTCGTGCCATTGGTGTTGCCACGGCAGTGATTCACGCTTTTGGCAACATTTGATTATATCCTTACGGGGTTTTTTTATTAAAACCCCTGCACTTTGTCATACACGACAGCAACAACAACAGGGGCATATATTTTGTACTCGATATCTTTACCGGAAGCTAGTACCTCTGATATAAAAAAAAATCTATTCTTTCATTCACTATGCAGGAATACAAAAAAGGCAGCAATCAATTACCGTAAAATCCGGCGTATAACGCGCACTTTTAACACAAAAAACAAGATCGAAATTTAGGGGTGCGCGTTATACGCCGAGTATAAAAATGAGAGCTTTTAAAAAAAATGAGTATTAAAACAAATTTAGACTTATATATCGAAATACTGTTTATTTAAACGAAATAACATACCTTATGAACTTTCATTGTTGGATAACATGAAAAGGCATTCTTTTTTGACCATTTTAAGGCGAATAAACGTACACTGTTTCTTGTTACAATTAATCCATTCAGGCGATTTTCTAGGACCAGTTCGCAACACTTTCTTCGAGAATAGGTCATTTTGTTACTCCTTTACGTAAAGCACATTTCTTCTTTGGCATGTTAATTACTGTCATTTCATTTTTTTTCCCACTCCCTTATGGAGCTTTCGCCAATATGAAACATCCTTGCTGCAGCACGATTTCCATTTTCTTTTGCAAATTGAATCACTTAGATCTTGAAACTGGCACTGTGTTTTGCTTCGTTTACCAGGACCTGGCTCGCTGTTTGAAGCGTATTCAATATTAATCATAGTATTGAATATACTACAGACAGCGAGCGTGATAAGTCTCAGGCTTGTTCTAATTTATTTCAAAATTAATCGTCCGCCTCGTACATCACATGAAAGGGGAAAAAGGAATCATTGTTTATAGAAAAGCGTGGGAAAAATCCAGCCCCATGGCGCTGATTCAGTCTCCCAATAATGACTTCAAAACATAAGAAAATTGCACACGTACATTTCAAATTTTTTCGTAAAAAAAAGGGGTGCGCGTTATACGGCGAATATACCTAAAAATTAAAAAATACAGCTTGAAAGTATAGGTGCGCGTTATACGCCGGATTTTACGGTAGATAGCATTCTATCGAGAATTCCCTCGTTAACTTATTCAATTCTATGTCTCATACCTTAGAAATGGTACGAATCTTCGATGCTGGAATGTCACAAAGGACATTTTAGTCAAAATCTTAAAATCAGGCTCGTGCAGGATTCCATATTTATCTATAAGTGCTCCTACCTATCGAAGCCCCAGGTCAGGGCAGAGAAAACTGACACCATCTACCAGAAATATTTATGGAGATAGCTGACGGTAGACAAACATCATCAATAGGTTATTGATAAAAGACATTACCATCTCCAATATTTGCAGTGGGGATTCTCTCACCGTTTGGAATTCCATCTTCTTTTTTTTTTCCTTTTTTTTTTCTCTTCTCTTTGCTGTGAGAGGTTCTTGGGAATGTGCTGCTCCACTTGGGTGGGCCCCAGACTTGTTGGGTGAAGTGTTCCCCAAACAGAATTCTTTCCAGAAAGTCTGGGCCTTCGCGCGTAAGAGAAGAATTGCTGCCTTTTGAGATAAATCAAAATGACATGTTTCAAAATACTAAGGTGGGCTTGAGACAAAAGAGGATGGATATTAACATAAGAAGTAAATGTTGGAATGTACGAAAACTTGCTTTTAATGTGTTTGAAATTAATCGTAGGGGATGAGCGCTTATAGATTTGGGATTCTAAAACGGTTCTTTGAAGTTGTAGCAACAAGAGAGTGCAGATTGAGTTTTTGACAAATAATATTATTATTTTTAGAATAAGTAGTTTTTGTTTTGAATTATTATAAAACAAATAATATAAAACAAATTAAGTCAATTCCTACTTAGGTCATCAAAGAAAAATTTTATTTTAGTTACTTTTTATCAAACAATTACAATTAATATAAATATGTATATACATAGGACAATCGCAATATTAAGTGGCAGTTAATTCAATTCCTACTAATATAGCTCACACTCTCTCTATATTTATTTATTTATCTTCGTAAAATTTTCTATCGTTAATGAAATACATTTTAAAGCGCTCAGTTGAGCCGAAATTTAATATACATGATTATTTTGGATGACAATACAGTAATTTAATTATATTTGATTAAAACTAATTATTTGAAGAATTACAAATACACACACACAGCCACGTTGGCATCATTCTTAGCGAATTAGCGACCATTTTGGCGACTTGTGTCAAAACTTGAAAAGATTTTTTTCCTACATTTCAAAGTGCTCATTTGAGCAGAAATTTTCTATACACTATTTTTTTGCGTAAAAATGCGATAATTTAATTATAATTAATTAAAATTAATTGACTGAAACTAATTATTTAAAGAATTATAAGTACAGCCACGTTGGTTTCAATTTTTAGCGACTTGGGTCAAAACTTTAAAAGATTTTTTTTCTCTCACGTTTTAAAGCATTCAGTTGAACTGAAATTTTATAGACACGATTGTTTTGGATAACAATACGATACCTTAATGATAATTAATAAAAATTACCACTTAATATTGTGATTCTGCCATATGTATATACATATTTATATCACAGTTGTAACTATTTAATAAAAAGTAGCTAAATTTAGCTTAAGTAGCTAAAAAGTAGTAATTTTTCTTTGTTGATCTAAGTAGGAATTGACCTAATTTTTTTTTTTTATATTACTTGTTTTTATTAATTGTCATTAAAAAGTACCGTATTGTCATCCCAAACAATCGTGTAAAATTTCAGTTCAACTGAATGTTTTAAAACGAGAGAAAAAAATAAATATTTTAAAGTTTTTACCCAAGTCGCCAAAAATGATGCCAACATGGCTGCATCTGTAATTTGATTAATTAGTTTTAATCAATTAATTTTTATTAATTATAAATAAATTACCGTATTGTCATCCAAAATAATCGTGTATATAAAATTCCAGTTAAATAGAGCGCTTTAAAATGTATTTTATTAACGATTGAAAAATTGAACAAGATATAGGGAGAGTGTGAACTAATTAGTAGGAATTGAAAAAATGTCTGAAAACAGTATTTGTTATTTTACAAATAGATTGTCAATTGTTATTTTTTTTATTTATCATAATAGTTTTGTTGAACTGACAAGTCTGTTATTTCAAAAATGATATGTTCTAGGGAATGAGAATATATGATGTATAGAAAATGTACAATGGACAATTGGCTATTTAATTGGCAAAGAAATCGAAATTAAGTTCGAAAACAAAATTTCGACGATGTAAGACATAACCTTTCTTCATATTAATACTTTTTGTAATAAGGAGAACAAATTCCATTACGAAAGAGGTCTAAAAATAGTTACCCAAAGGAGAATCTGTTATTTGAGAAATGATATTTTCTAGGAAATAAACGGTTTTTAAAATAAATACAATGGACAACGAGGAAATGAAAGATACAAAAGGAAAAAAAAAGTAATTGCTAAAATAAAGTTCTTGCCAAAACACATAACATATCTTTATAAAATATTTAATAGGAAAACAAATAAATTAAGATTAATATCTAAAGGAAAAAAAAATTTGACAAAAAACTCGAAACAAGAGGCAAAGTAAAGAAGAAAAAAAGAAATAGAAAGAGAAAAAAAATGTCACCTGCTAAGATAACAAAAATGCAAGGTTCATATTAATTTCACTCACAAAATTCTTGAAATCTTCAAACAATTCTATAAGGTCTATAAAAAGTAAAAGATGGTTAATGACACAAACTTTCAAGCTTTTCAAAAAAATTAAGTTTTTAAAAACATTGAGTGATTTTTTAAAATTTGTTAAAAGGAATGAATCAAATTGTTTTAAACATAAGCAAAATCACATTTATTTTAACGATATACTTACTTATAATAAAATAGTTTGGTGATAACAAAATTAATTAAATACGGTACTTCTTAATTTGTATTGTTAATAAAAAGTAATAACAATGTAATTATTTTTCGCTTTGTTTCCTTAGAAATATCATTGGAAATATAACAATTGCATTGAAAAAACAAATTATTATGAAGAAATATAATTTAACAACAATATAATGCAACACATCTTTAGCTAACAGATATTTTTATAATAATACAATGCAAAACGATTCTTCCGTGTCAAAAGAATTTTAAAATTCCAGTTTTATAACAATAATACAATTAATAAAAATGTTTCGTAATCATTAGCAATTTATCAATACGTTATTATTCAAATGGAATCTAAATAATACAACATCTTACAATTGACGTGAGTAATTATTAAGATATATCTCTTCACAATAAAGGAAAATTAAACACAACGTGAATGTGTAAAAATCAGACTTGCTCAAACAATGCCCTTCTATTGTAAAGAAATATATAATTAAAAATAAAGTATATACCCCAGTGTTGTGTTTGCTTCTGTTAGCATTAGAATTGGCATCTTACTAGAAATTCCTGGCTATAAGAGAATTTCTTAGCTCTTTGTAAGGTAAAAGCAATTTCTCTTGAAAGAATTTTTTTCGTTTCATGTTTGTTAGTTTTATTGCACATATGGTATTTTTTATTTAAAAAATAATAAGAAGAACAATTGTAGCATAGCGGTGAAGGCTAGAAGCTTTGTATAGTTGACTTTTTTGAATTTGACACGTGGATAATGTTCGGTAAGTCGAAGCGATAAATGGGCAAATTTTGTAATGGGTCATTGACGAAATATCGCTAAATACCAGTGGCGCACACAGGAATTTTTCCAAGGGGGTTGGGTTCCTGGGTCGAAAGTCCACCATTCTCGTATCATTCTATAATACACCACCCAACATATTATTTTGTATTTTGTCGATGTTCAGGAACAAAAAACAGTAAAATTTATTTATTGAATAAATAATTAGCATTAATTAATAAAATTAATTATTAATAAAAAATACTTGATTAAATTTTACGTACTATATACATAGGATTATAATTAATCAAAAAAAAAAATCACAGGCTTTGGGGGTTCCGGATCCGGGGACCCCCTCCTTGTGTGCGCCACTGCTAAATACGATCATTTTTCGTTCCCCGCGTGGTATTTAAAACAAATTTACAGGAGGTAATTAGGTAGAATAGCAATTTTTAAAATGATTTGGAATAAAAACTTGTCACCCAAAATGTCTGCTTGGCGAGATTTTTGCCCGACCGACTAAACCAGAGGTGGCCAATCCGCGGGGCCCGCCTTGAATAATTCTGCGCCAGTGAGATTCATTAGAAACTTTATAACAGGGGTGTGTAACTCTCTGCCCGCGGGCCACATGCGGCTCACAACGAACATTTTTGCGGCCAAGTCAGTACATCGGCTAACAATAATATATTATAAAATATCAAAATTTTTGCCGAAATAGGAAAGATAGCAACAGAAAAAAAGAGTCAATTTGTTCTTTTTTATTTATGTTTATTATAATAAACTTACTTTCTTATGAATATTGATTTTTCTTGCAGTCCACCTAAAGTTAACCCTTGTTTGTTTGGCCTGACACCCTTGCTTTACAAAATACGACTATTTCGTGCAATATTTTTGTTTTTAGAGTTTTTCTCAACAAATAAATCCCATAACTGTTTTTATTTTATCGAGTTGCTTTTGTTACTGCGAATCTTTTTTTTTTTTTTTTCGAAATTAAAATTTATCGAACATAAATCGCGCCTCAACGGACGAAAACCTGCAACATCAATTGCGATGGGCAAATACAGGCATTGAGATAAACTTGCAAAAACTGAGTGAAAGAGTTGAGAAAGAAATATCTCACTAATTAAACATTATTTGATCACTGCATTATTATTATACTACCTATGCATGAAAAACAATGAAAGCAATAATAAATGTGTTTCAACCAGGATTTAGACAATGGCGTAATGTACATCCCCGCATCGCGAGGGGCAGGATTCTAAGGTGCCCAAAGCCTGACTGACACCTTGTGCGTATTTAACCAATTTATAAAATGTTAAAGGCAAAACCTAACTTTGCAGATAGGCCCTAATATTCTCCGTTATTCTACTGCAGTGATACTCAACCTGCGACCACGGGTCGCATGTGGCCAGCAGGCCTTCTTTGAGTGGGCCGGTCATGGCTAATTGCACTACGAAATTAAATTATTGGAGAACATTGTACAAAAAATTTAACAGGAAATTCTATCATTCAAGCAATCAAATGTATCAATTTTGCGATCCATTTTTTTAATATTAGAATGTAAGTAAGAGGCTTGGTCATATATGAAAGAAAATAGAAATTATCCCATAACTCAGCAAATATTCATAAAAATAAATATTTGTGTGTGTGTGTGTTAGATAGAAAAGTTAATATAGTATTAAAATAAAAGCCAAAAATGAGTTTTAATATTTTGATCAACTTTGTCAATGTTGCTTTGGTCTTATATAGTTTGCTTTTTCTATTATCCGCATGTTGCGGCCCGTATGAAATGACTGTCGTGTGTATGCGGCCCGCGTGAAATACATATAATGTGTATGCGAACCGGCGGGAAAAAAAGTTTGAGTACCCCTGCTCCACTGGATTGATTAAGACCTACAGAAACAAACTACTGGGAAGCCACCACTTCAGCACAGTGGCGTACACAGATTTCTCTTATGGGGGGGGGTTCATTTTGCAAAGCACGTAGACCAAAGATTCCCAAATTTTCTTGCCTCATAGACTCCTTGACAGGTTTTTCGGCTTAGGGTAGACCCCTACTCACCTAATATTAAATTTTTGTCAGTTCATCAACTTAAATGTGTTTTTGACAGTAGGTATAGAACTACTTCCTTTATAAAAGATTGAAATTTTTAACTGCAGTGAGGTATAGTGTTTAAAACTTCAGAAAAGACATTTTAATTACCGTAAAATTCGGCGTATAACGCGCACCCATACTTTAGAGCTACAATTTTTAATTTTAAAATACTTTCGCCATATAACGCGCATCCCCTTTTTTTACGAAGAAACTTGAAATGTACGTATGCTTTGAAGTTATTTATTCGAGGTATTATTCTAAGCTATTGAAAAGATACAGAGAAATACAACCCTTAAAGTTCATAAGAAATGTCATTTCTTTAAAAAAACAGTATTTTTAGATACATGTAGAACTCTAATTTCTTTTTCTATGCTCATCTTTCTTCATTTTTCAAGCTCTCATTTTTATACCCGGCGTATAACGCGCACCCGTACATTTCGATGTTATTTTTTGTGTTAAAAGTGCACGTTATACGCCGGATTTTACGATAATTAAATTAAAATTTAATTAATACATAAAATAACTGAGTATCAAACAAATGCTTTTAGTGGGATGAATTTGGGGATGCAATAACAAATTTTCAACATTTGATACCAATCTTGTCAAATTTAACCCAAAATATCTCCTCGGTTAATAGTGTCCATTCTTTTCTTCTTCCTTTTTTTGTTTAGGGGATTGGAAAGCGCACTGAAACTCCTTCTCAACCGGAAAAACGATTAAAAACTTTCTCAAGATATTCCATAATATGGAATAAATAACAGTTATATCTTTTTAAAGCCAAAATTACTGACATCCGTTTCTAAAATTTACTTTAAGATCTTCGATAGTGCCTAATTCTTGTAATCTGACGGTTTTTTTTTTTTTACAAAGAGACCATATGAATTCATTGCCTACTGCGATATAACGATAGTCACAAAACATTCTCAAACCTAGCTTCAAAATCTAAAATAAGGGCATTTAAATATTCGACGAAGGTTAAAGTGTCTTTTTTCGTAGTAGATTGTCTGTGACAATTAACAAACTGGAAAATTTTGCGACGTCCATTATTATACTCCCTTTGCTTAATTCTGGCAAGAAAGGCAGGAATGTGGTCCTTGTTTTAATAAAATTTATGCTGTAGACTTGTAACTGCAAATTAACCTCATTCAATTTAGTAAATAAATATGTTAAATAGGTAAGTCTGGTTTGCTTTTTATTAAATTTCCTTTTAAAATTAAAGTCACGATCTACTTTAATGATAGCCAATATCACATAGACCCCCCCCTCCCCTTACACCTTATTGAACCCCAAATTATTTTTTCGATGACGTGGGTCCCTTTCAAGTCGTTATAGACCCCTGGGGGTCTATATAGACCACTTTTGGAATCACTGACGTAGACGAAAGCTCCAAGGTGAAAATTAAAATACGGGAAGGGGTCAACCTCCTCCGCCACCACCACCCTCCTCGTGTACGTCTGCTTCAGTATTCGGGAGAGTATAGTGGGTGCCATTCTATAAATTAGTGTTTCCTTAAAAGTTAAAGAAGATTTTCAAAAAAATTCCCTCGTACGGGATTTGAGCCTGTTCAATATCTGATCAAAACTGATTTGGATCAAAAATGAAGAATTAACTGTCTAACGTCCCCAATGAAGCTTCATCAAGTTCAGTCTTCCAAATTTCCAGTTCAAATACTTTAACATTTTTCATTCTTATCCATTCTTACCAGACTGAAAATATAATCGCGATTTTCTAATTTCATATTTACCTTCAGTTTTGATGTTAGTTCTAAATTTAGGTAATAGATGGCAGCAGCAAATATGAAGAGAGCAAAAGTGTGCGTGCACTTTACTTGTCCTTGGGAAGGTCGATCCAAACGTGAAGCTCGGACCGTCCACTTGACCTAGTAGACAAAAGAGAAAAGAACAAATTGAAGAGTTAAGTACTTCATTCCTCCTTCTATATCTAATGAAGCTAAGTACCACTTTGGGGGCATGTGAAAAAGCTAGCCTTTCGAAGAATTGCGGTTAGGAACTAAACATTTCCTCTTTATAAGTTCTCCATTCCGGTTTTTGAAAGAGAAGGATTCATTTTTTGATGAGTTTTCTTGTTTGAAGAAATGACGGGTTCTCTTGTTTCAAGAAATTGCGGGCTCGTATTTCTTTATAGACGAGGTTTGAACAGATATAAACAGTACTTTGTTGCAGATTGCAATTGATATTAATAGCTTGAGCTCTTTTCCTTTGCCACTTCCTGCATCTATATCGATTAAAAAAATATATTTTCAAAGAGAAAAAAATTGCTTAAGTTTTTCGCGAAGTAAGAAAATATTAAGAGCATTTGTGAACAGATATTAGGAATACACTTCTAAATGAATGTGATGAAAATTATGTCATACATAAGGCAAATGTTTCACAAATATCATGAATAACCTAACAGATGTTACTACAATGCTCGTTACTCGACGCGATTTTGAAAAACGTCTTCATTGGAACTTTCTTTCTCGTTTGTGTTAGAGATAGTTGATGAAAAAAAGCATTTTTTTTTCTTTTTTAAATTAAAGTAAAATGGATGACTATATCATCTTTTTTGGAAAAACAATTCACAACATATTTTTCGAAACTTTTAAAAAACTATGTCAACAGATAGCCTCAACAAATTTAGCGTGTTTCAGCACTTCTGCAGAGTGCGTCTTTGATGGAATCAGGACTCGAACTCACAACTTGTCTAATGCTCCAAGAAATAATCAAAGTTAAAAATAAATGACTTTTAACATGTGTAGTTACTTATGCTATCTGATCGACAGTAGCCTTAGTTCAAGGCCCACGAAATTCATCGCAGCAAGGGGCTAGATCAAGGGTATTCAACCTTTTTTTCTGCTGGATCCCATACATCTATCAGCCATTTCACGCGGGCAGCATACATATGTCAGCCATTTCACCCAGGCCGCAAACATATGTCAGTCATTTCACGCGGGTCCTATACATATGGCA
>BMAV01000293.1:206430-229775 GCA_019973955.1 Trichonephila inaurata madagascariensis
CATTTCACGCAGGCCGCAAACATATGTCAGTCATTTCACGCAGGCCGCAAACATATGCCGGTCATTTCACGCGGGTCCTATACATATGGCAGCCATTTCATGTGGGTCTCCTACATATGACAGCCATTTCTCGCGGGCCGCATACATATGTCAACCATTTCACCCGGGTCCCATACATATATATATAGGCCGCATTCATATGTCAGGCATTTTACACGAGCCGCATACATATGTTAGCTATTTCACGCGGGCCATAACATGAGGTTAAATGGAGGGGGGGATGCTTTAAGACCAAGATGACATTGGAAATTTAAAATGTGGAAAATAGATGAAAATATTATGTCACTCCTGTGTTGCTTTTTTAATTATTATTTTTTATTTTTGTCACTAACATTAAATTAAAAGAATTTAAGAAACGACCCTTCACAATTTTTGCATCAGTATAAATGGTTTCATATGCTTACCAATAATAAAACAAACTTCATAGGATGTCTTTCTTACTGCTGTGACATTACCACTGGCAAAACACTTTGTTGGTGTTGCAAAGAATATTCAATAAAGCCTATTTTTACATTTCTTGAAAGAGATTTTGGAGGAAAAGTGTCATTGATTGATTTCTGTTTACTGGCATTTTTAAATACAGCGCTTTCATGATAAATCAAACAAGTGCTGATCCGTGTTTGTTTTTCACTACAACAGCGTTTCTCAAACTGTGGGGCGCGTCCCTTGGGGGGGGGCGTGATAATCCTTCAAAGAGGGCGCGAGCATATCAAAATGCCGAAAATGATTTTAAAAAAAAATGTACTGAAAGGAAGCAAAAGAGAATACTTTCTGACATAATAAGAAATAAAATACATCTTTGCACTAATATAATATACTTATAAGAGTATTAGTATTGCAAAATGTATTTCAGCACTAATTCATCAATACTAAGTTAAGAACAAGTTTAATACTTATTAGTGACTCCGTGGGCTTGTCATTTACAAAACTATATACAAAATTTTATATTTTCTTGGTAATTTGTACGGTTTATAATTAAAGTCTTATCACAGCTTTAGCATCAAAGTACATTATTATTGTATTCAATACATTATTATTGTATGGAGGGGGGCGATGAAAATTATAACTGAAAACTGGGTCGAAAATATTAAAAGTTTGAGAAGCACTGCACTACAAAACAGTCAACGGCGAAATCATTTGAATATTTCTCGCTTGCAAGGTATGAAAGATCGTTAAAAATTAATTCCACCCGTAAAATTATCGCTATTCTACTGTTGTTTGATATCATTAATCGTAACCGTTACAAAAAGAAAAAGAATATCAATTCGCAGCCGGACGACATCGACAGCAATAAAGCAAAATTGATGTATTTGATTTCTTGTCAAAGAATTTCCCACCTAATTTTTAATACATTGTTCTTAAATAACTGAATTTCTTAGAGCAATAGGTCATGGCCGGACCATTTAAAAAGGCTCAGTGGACCGCAGGTTGAGTATTACTGGGCTAGATTGTACGCCTGTCACCATGCAGATGGCAGTACGTTTTGGCTCGGTTCCACCCTAATTTTGAGGGAAAACACATTCAAGTCAGGGGACTCCCACCTCTCCTCCCCTTCCATCAACCTCACGAGAGGACTTGCGGCTCGACGGCTATTTAGTGTACTCCCATGCCGCAAAGGTACTGTACGTTTACAAACATCCATGCCTTCTCCGGGATCCGAACCCAGGCCCAGTAGCAAAGCAGTCAGCGTCACTAACCACTACACCGTATGGGCGACACTTTTAACATGTGTGAGGCACCTCCCTGTGGGTGCCCCATTTCTACATCATCTACGCGACCTGTATCTGTAGGAATGAAGGAAGAATCACTCAAATCTGCCATCTTAATATTTGTTTATTAAGATCTTAACTTAAACACTATATACAATAATAATAATCAAATTAAGTAAATCTGGAGTGAAAAGACACAATTCGTATTACCAAATATTCGCGTAATTGACCACTATATCTAATTTTACAGATTACCTCTAATCAAATTAATACACGCAGTTTCTTTATATCTTAATTTAAGACGCTTACCACTATATCCTAGGTAACTGCTATTCTCCTGGTCCTAACTGACGTAGCCTTACCCCTTGTGGAATGGTATCCACCTTTAGCTTGAATACACAGGTACGGGTAGGCTAATTTTTGAAATTGGAATTTTCTTTAACTTTAACTTAATCGCTTCTAATCATAAACATAGACCTCATATAGCAACTTCACATAGCCACCCCGCGAACGTTAAATTTGTACTATATATAAGATTCCTAATTTGCATTTTCTCACGTTTCTCTTCTCGAGTTGGCTGGAAAGAATTGCCATTCTGGCCCCAAAGAACCCCAAGAGGACATTAATGGAAATCGCGATGAAAGCCTGTCACACAGGTTAATGATTTTAAAGATTTGTATTTTCTTTATGTTTTATTATTTGGCATTAAACAATAAGATAAAAATTCAAATTTTTGATACGAATTTTATTTTATTGCATTAACAATTAATACGTTTATTTATTTATTTATTTATTTATTTAAAAAAACCAAATTCATTGTTATTTTCAACTCAATAAAACTTTGCAAAGCGAATTTAGAAAAAAAGGAAGTTGTATCTCACAATTTGTACTTATAATATCTTCTGAGAAATTATACCAATATGTGACACAGTGCACCATTTGTTAGAGGTCAAAATAAATTTCCTAAAACGCCTTGTCAAGACAAGGAAGTCTTAACTAGTTCTTCGTGGAAAGCTTTGGTAATGAAATTATTTGTTAACATGTACAACTTTTCTTCAAAGAATATGAATTGAAATTCTACGTAAATACTTCTAAGACATATTTTACCTGAAATGGCAAACTCTGAAATGAATTTTAAGTTGCATTTGAGCTTGACGTCATAATTAATCAAGGTTAGATTGGATACGATTATGTAAGAAAGAATTAATTGGTTGGTATGAATTACAAAATGTATAAATAATCATTGCTATTCTATAAACGCATTTTTTTTTTCCGATTATTTTTTGTGGTTTCTTTTATTATAAGTAATTAATTATGTTTAATGAAGAATATGATTCAATCAATGATTGATGGAGAAATTAATTTAAACTTTTCGATTTCGAATCATTTATTTTTTAAAAATAGTTCAGTATATTTTGAAATTACAAGTATTTATTTTACTAAAATATTCACATTTTTTCTAAAATATTTCGGAATTTCTATAAATTAAAATTTTAAGTTTTCAAACAAACATTTGGCATCGGCCGTGATATTTTAAATAATACGAGATGAAGAAAAAAATAGTCATGCATTCTTTTAAATTCTAGAGTTATATTTAGCTAAGATAATGGTAAACAATTAATAATGATAAAAAAACGAGAATCACAAATAAATATTAATAAAATATATCGACAAAAAACACACACACATCGGTTTTATTACAACGAATTCTTTTATCTTGTTGGAATTCTATTATTTGAATTATTTATCTTAAAAAGTAATTGTGTGTGATTAGTTGTATTATATTTCAGTATAAGATATCATTTAGTAATTATGCATAAATTAACTATTTGTGTACAAGAAAATTTTTATACTTCGTATAAAGTTGTAATGAAGTCAATTTTTGATTTGTGAAGATCCGATATTATAACATAAGAAAACAGGATGATCAAATGGTGTCGCCAAAAAAATTGTTTTTGTTTGTTTTGAACCAATAACATCTTTGTTTGCTATCTTCTTTATCACTTTCCAATGACGTCATTGTTTACCTACTTTAAAAATGAAATAAAGAAAAGTCATAATATATGTATTTCAACACACACACATGGTTTATAATACATAAAACTTTGCTAAGATAGAGAGAGAGAAAGAAGTCGAATTTTAATAAAACGTAAAAAAAAAAAGAAAAAAAAAAGAAACGATATGTATTTTGTATGTTAACGATCGAATTTATTTTTCTTGCTGCGATTATATATACTTATGGCAACCTACTATGATTGTGTTCCCATTGTTACGTCACTTTATTGGCACCTTCAGCAGGTAATTTTTTCCAAGCAAAAATTATATGCAAAATTTTTAGTTGAAGAATCGTTTGACCGAAAAATGGGCCAAAAAGAAAGCCAAACTTCGAAAAAGCAATTCTTGATTAATGTCTGTTGTAAAATTCTTAATAATTCTATTGAAATTCTTTGCAGAATTTCTTTTTATATATAAATTAATGTAATGCATCAATGGATTGATAAAATATAGTTTAATTTTTATATGATGCTTACTTTCATTCAATACGAATATTCACTGCTACAACATATTTTTGAAAAGTAATTTCACTATTGGTGAAAGTAGACATTTTTGAAAAGTGGTCAGGTTCACTTTATTGGCAGCCTTTTGGTGTCTAATATGTAACTGAAGTATGTAAATTGGTACACAAAATGCTATTGAAAAAATTTCTACTTTAACCATATGAATTACATGTAAAGCACTTATAAACTAATATCGTATAATATAAGAATGTATTAAAAATATATCAACATATTAAAACCCGTGGAATATTTGATACAAATCATGTAGTAACACGTAATCACAACGCTGAATGAAAACTGAATAATTATGGATCCTTAAGGCCTTTTCATTTCATGTAAAAGAACAAGAATGGGATTTTCAGAATACATAAGTCAAAATACATTTTTCGATAAAATTATACTCGAGTATCAATAAAAGCTGCTAATACTTATGAAAACATGATCCCATGTATTTTACAACACTCTTTAAATTTGTTGCTATTGTTACTTATGCCACCTGATCGACATCAACATCAGATCAAGGCCCGCGAAATCCATCACGGTAAAGGGCTGCATTTACGCCTGTCGTTAGCCATAGCTTTGAGCAGAATACAGGTGACAGTGCGTTTTAGCTCAATTCCACCCCAGTGTTCATTGGCCGTAGTAGCCTAGTATTCAAGGTAACAGACTCGTGACCGGCGTGTCTTGAGTTCGAGCCTAGTACTGGTGAAAACCCACCCCGATGCACATAAAATCGATCGAGGCTCAAACGTCCTCCCGTTGGTGTGGTGTGGGAGTTAGGAGAGGAGGGTACCTGAGACATAGCCATCCTGTGATGACCATGTCTTACCGGTTCCGCGTAAGCTAGAGGTGTGGGATTATCAAAATGATGAGACATAATTCTTAATACAACTTTTATTAAGAGTAACTTATAATACTTAAATTCTAATTTTGACAATTATTAATTAAAGTGAGAGTCAAGCCCAAAGTAAATCACGTATTTAAGTCAGATCACGCAACTAGATCCTTTATCTCAATTATAGTTAATAATCCTAAGCACCTAATTACTTATATCTAATATTACCTTTCTCAGTCCTGGTTCCTTTACCTAGATAATGGTATCTATAAACTTTATTAATGAAGATTCTTGATCCGCAATGCAGCTAATTCTTGACTGCTTATTCTTGGTCCGCAAGATTCCACACTAAGCTTTGTCACGCTATTGATCAGAATGATTCCACACTACAACCTCTGAGCCTGCTACGCTATATATGTTATGCTATCACTATGCTATCCCTCTATCTAGGTTTGCCACGCTATCCTTTTATAGTATATCTCATTTACATATTCGATCCGTTTCTCTTCTTGGTATTGGGTTGGAAAGTTTTGCCATTAATCGTGGCCGTCAAAGAACATAGGAGTCATGTTAATCAGAAAGACGCGAGAGACGTCACATACCAGCTCAGGTATCGTCCTCATCACTTGACCATGTTTCAAAATTACGAGGTCTATTTACAAAAGCTTTCGAGTATGGCGTTAATGATCATTCACTCACCCACCCAAATTTTGAGAGAGAACACACTCACTTAGTACAAGGTATTAGAGACTTCATACTATTAAAATAATCATGGTTTAAATAGTAAATTTTTTTCTTTCGCTATCAACATGTTGATATCCTCTGCAATAGTATTGATACGAAGATCGGGTTTCGAGGATTTTATGCAAATCAGTCTCCAAGAGCAAGACAGCGAGACTTCAGGAGCGATTGAAATTTACTGTCGAAAAACAAACCTTAGAAATAGAGGATATGGTACTCAAATTCCTTGAATCTCAGAAGGCCTTCATACCTTTTACGGTGCTCAGATACAACTGTCAGTGTCTAAAATAAAAGTATGTTTTAAGATTATTCGCAATCATTCGCTCGACCTATTCAACAGCCGAAGTAATTACTAATCGCTGATTGACTCTTCACGGTCAAATAAATACAAACTAATCATTATTCAAAATAATATTCTCAATTTTTCGGCGCGTGACTCCCTGTTTATAGTCTGAACGGATTTTTCTCAAAAAATCCGTCATAGATCGAGATATTAGTAGATTTCTCCATTAATTTCCAGAAGAATCCATATGGTCATGAACTTACCAAAAGTGGTCACCAAAAACACCAACATAGTCTCAAAAATGATGCAAATTTGGCTCTATCTTCAAGATTTAGCCAAGTTTCCATTGAATCGCCATTACAATGTAAGGAACGGCGTTGCTTTGCGAATATTACATAAAATAAATATAACATAACGTAATATAAACATATCCACACATCCGGATATAAATTATTTACACTATTTTAAACATTCATTGCACAAAATTCATATCAACATAAATACTTTATAACTCTTCGATTTGCAGATAATGATGATAATTAAATGGAAAAGTGAAAACATTTATTACAATGTATTGAATGTTTATGATTTTTAACAATGCAAAACAGAATTAACGAATAACATCTGTGTGATAAATCGCAAAATGAATGTTTCCCATCTTCAAACATCAACACAATACTGTCCCATCTTCGCTATCGAAGGACAAGATTTTTTTACTGTAGGTATAACGGTTTTAGTGGGGAGACCATAGCTTACAATACTGATGGCGATATTTGGACTTTTAACAGCTGATGGCATGTGGGAATGGCATCTTTCTTGTCCTTGTAAATGTTATCTATCCAATACATAAGCAATTTATAAATGTGAAAAAAAGCTTTTAGTACTATCAAACAAAAACCAATAAGTTTTGTTAGCTACATTTTATCTGTTTAAATTATTTTGAGGATATTACCCACCAACAAATTACAGAAATCCACTCTCCCATCTCTATTTCCAAAGATTACGTTTTTATCTTGATTTATCATTTCTAACTTGCTTCTCCCAGTAGCCGTTTTCTTGTTTTCCGCCATCTTTAAAAGAGATATTTTCATTCTTTTTTTTTCTGGATAAGAGCACAAGAAAAAAATGCACTTCTCGAAGACTGAATCGAATAACAATTGGTCAATTCCTATCAAAAAGATGCCACTCGCCTTTCCTTTTTCCATAAAAAAAGGATAACGAATAACTAAAAAGAAATAACAAAATGCTTAATGAGCGATGCTAGTTTAAAATTTATGCTTCGTATAGTAAAGGGTAGTACGCCTTACGCAAGATAGTACCGTAATAAATTATTATAAAATAACAATAAAGATAAGTAGTCAGAAGGTGCTCATGAGAATACCAATGACAGTTCACGCCTTTATGCATCTCCGACTATTTTGTTTTTCTCTTAGAATAACACCTTTTTTCGATGACATCAGGGGTATCTTCTTCCTTTGTTGTCCATCCCTTGATGCGTGGTGTCTGAGAGGGGCGGGGACACACCGATTTCCAAAATGATTTATTCCGTATAATTATGCATCATTTATTTTCCTCGCTTTTCAAAAGCAATAGAGATGGTCTGCAATAAAGATGTAATAAAGAGTTGGTTTTGTGCAGACAAGTATGGACATGAAATAGTTCTTGTATATCTTCATTTAAAACTGACAGTCAGATCAAGTACGTTTTTAAAAACAGATGATTATCTGTAAGTGGATATATTGTACAATAGGGTATGATAATGCTTAATGGTATCCTCGTAATGTTAGTGGCCGCGGGTAGCCTAGTGATTATGGTCATGGAAATGTTGCTAGCGTGTCATGAGTTCGAGCCTTTGTGCCATTGAAAACCTGTCATGTAGAAGGGCTGATCTGCTAATGCCATGTTAAATCTGCCGAGGCTCAAAGTCCTGTTGACGTTGTGTGATAGTTTGGAGAGATGATGCCAACTCAGGTTTTCACCCCTTGTCATTTGACCTAGATTCACATCGATTGCCAATAGCTCTCGTTGTGGTATCTGAAGCTGCTGTTGGCAAGAGAGAGTATGGAACGTTGGCACAATTTGGTAGGATTAATGTATTTTGAAAGAGGGTTTCTTGACCCCGGGGAGAACAGGGTTGGATCGCAAGCGAGGCGGTCACAGGGGGAAGAGAGTCCCTTGCTTTTGTTTAGCACGAAGCGCCTAAACCAGGGATGGCGAACCAATAGCACGCGTGCCATTGATAGCACGCTGCACAATATTTTGGGCACGCCACTGATCAAAACGGTTTGAATTTTAGTTCAAAATAACAAAGTTCAATATGAAGAATTACGAACAAACGCGAGTGATCGATCGCAGTTTTCAGCGAGATTTTCTCAATTTAAAGAATTGTAGTAAACGCTAAAGTTTTTTATGTACTCTGATGTGATTTCATTTAATAAACTGAATTTGTTCCAATTCGATTAGTTGTAAATTTAAAAATTTGAAATGCAACTGTGTGTGATTGATTTCCAGTCTAGTTCGATAAGAATTCAAAAATTTGTTGAAAAAATGAGAAAGTTGGAATTGATTAAAACAGAATGATTAACAAGCAATCTATGTAAAGAAAAAGTACGAGTAACGAAATTTTGGAAACATGGAATTCGATTCCAGATACATTTAGCTGTTTGAAGCTAATAGCTAATGCTATTTTAACCATAGTTTTATCTACCTATGCCTGCGAGTCATTATTTTCAGAGATAACAAACATTAAAGATTCACTTAGAAACTGTTTGGCAGATGACTTCAATTTAGCTTCCATTCTGCTAAAAGTAATATCTAATATCTCAGCTAATAAAAGTTATTTGTCCTCTAATCTGCCACAACAGAATTCGCACTAATGTTACTTTAACTTAAATTACACGTATAAATGAAACATTTACTACTATACAGTGCAAAATGTATTTTTTGTTGTTGTAAATAAAGAGTTTTTGAATTGCTAGTATGTAGTTTCATTATTTTCTCAATAATCAAAAGTCAGAATTATTTGATGGCACGTATATACTCCATTAAACATTTCTTAAAGAAAAAATGGCACTTTGATCCAAAAAGGTTCGCCACCCCTGACTTAAACTGTGTCGGGGCGAAGAAATTGAGAACGTCGGCAAGACACCGACGTGCAGGTGTGGTCTGGTAAAAAGAGAACAATAAAGTCTCTTGGGATTGATTTGAAATTGTAGTTTGATTGTTAGCTGATTGTGTTTAATTAATGAACTGTATTTAATCAAGAATGATATATTTAATCAAGAAAATGTGTTCATCAAGATTTATTTATGTATGTATTAATGGATGTGAAAAGTATTAGGAAAAGAGTAATAAAAAGATATTACACTCGTGTTACTACATTGCGCTGTTAATAAACACTCAGTCACTAAATGTTAAACAGTTGATAAAGTGTTAAGTAGGCCACAAGTTTGGAACATTTTTGGCACAAAAGAACGTTCGAATATAAATATCGTCAACCTAATTATCAGACTGCGTAACTCCACCGGTGTAATTGATTTGATAAAGGACTGCAACGAGCCAAGCGCTTTTTGGCGCGATTCTTTAATCGCGCCAAGCAGCGGTTGTTGTCGGATTACATGAAATCCAAGATGACTGCCTAGTGTTTCCCTTTTGTTTTGTCTACGCCAAGCCGCAGCGCGCGCTCCACTTTTAATTTATTCCTTCGATCAGTATAATCACTATTTTTTTTTATTTCATAATAAAACTAGATTTCGAAGGGAGAGGGGGTGGCAAGATTTTAACATAAAGTAAATACATCAGAAAATAATATTAATGTATTACACTTCCAGATATAAATTATTTACACTATTTTAAGCGTGCATTACACAAAATTTGTAACAATATCGCATGATAAAAATATCAAAGTAAACCATATTGTAATATTATCGCCTATCTTGGCGAACATAAACAACAACTTGACGCCTGGCCCTACTATATCAAATTAGCATCTCAGACGGAGTTACGCAGTCTGATAATTAGACCGACGATATTACATCTTGACTTCGCTGTCCATTGATTTGATTTTAATTTACGTTGCATTCTGAAGCAGTATGAGGGTCATTGGTGACGAACCTCGTAATTTTGTACCTTGGTCATATGATGAAGACGACATCAGAGCTGTCACTCGCTCTCCAAACCTCCATACCATTCCAACGGGAGGACTTGAAACCTCAACAGATTTTCCGTGCATCAAGTAGTGTTCACAGACCTCTCTTGTGTACAGGAGAGGGATATATTTGAAAAGAAACCTAAGCGAAAGTGCCAAGGTGTAATCTGTATGCTAAAAATCTGCCAATCTATGAAGATTGGGGAGGGGGGTGCATCAGTCGTGTCTACGAAAAACAGTAAATTCCACGGGATGGAAGAAACATCACTCCGGTATTTCTGGGTCAAAAATATAGAGTGGCCCAATAAAATATATAAACTCTTTGAATGATAAACTCTAACTATTTTATGATTCAGAAAAATTTCAAAAGTTAAAATAATGTGAACAAATGAAAGAACCAGCCATTTAACGAAAGTATTCAGATGGTCAGCAACTGTGGCTCATATACAGCTGATAACCATTGACTTAAGCAATACATTTTAAAACAAGATGTATACGAATTATAGTTCCTGCAACAATTCTAAATATATGGGAAACACGTTTCCGTATACTCTGTTCCTTTGGTCTATACCCATGTGTGTAAACATGAGTCCTTTTTTTCCCCCCTTCTTTTATGATGCAGGCAAATCAATTCTTCACGCTCGTAACGAAAATAAAAACTAAAATAATGGACTGAGAGTTGGCATCATTAGGAAGAGACTTAATTAAGAGAGGTGCGCTTTATCCGGAGGTGGAAGCGTGAGAAACCGGACACACCTGGAACATCATCTAATTGGAGCCCGCTGGGGGTCCTGTTTGCGCAGGAGGAAGGGAAACGGATAGCTCACCCAAGATGACTAAACGCTTTCTGTGGGGGCTGCGCTTGTGCTCGTTAATGGGGGTATTGTTCGGGCTTTCGCTTAAGACGCAGATATATCAGTATCGTTTGAGTAAGTTATTATCGCGGGATGCTATAAAAGTTAAATTGAGAAAGATAAAAGGTTATGTTTTCTCTCGTTTCTTCCAAAAAAACATTATTTCATAAATCTAGTAGAATGTTTGAAGAGATACATCTCAATAATTTAGTATAAAGTAATTTATTGATGTGATTTATCCATCTGTCTATAGAGAAAGAAAGAGCGAAGAAAAGTTCGACTCGCTCTCTTCCTCACACCTCCGTCACACTCTCCTGGAGTGATCTCCGAAACCATTAGATCTACAAACTTACAATTTGGCAAGCAAGCTACTTTTGTTGAATAGAGATCAGCTAAAAACTGGTTTTGCGGAAATCGACGCTAAAGGAAGATTCAGAGGAGTCAAAGGGAGACAGATAAAAGTTCCTGTTTACAAGAAGTATTAGACCGATAGACATGAAATTTGATAAGCATGTGTCTTTTGTTGGGTAGAGATCCGCTAAGAACGGATTTTACGGTAATGGAATATGTGACGTATTGGGAAATTTGAAAAGAAGCGTGAGACTTCAAAAATTAAATTATTGGCTTATTACGTCTACTACTATTAATTACAATATTTACATTTAGATACAAGTTATTCAAACTATTGAGCATTTCAGTTTCACAGAATATGTAATCGGTAAAGGAAGCAAACACAACGTCTCTTTTCAACTGTTTCAGGCGGACTGTCTCTCTCCACTCTCTAGGGGCGGGGGCGGTTCCTTCTTACACTTCGAATTTCTCTCAAGGTTTGGCTCGCAGGTGGTAATCCAGCTGTTGTTTTTCTCATGGCCATCGATTGTCTGTGCGATGTCAGATGAAAAGACCCTGTAATATTTTAAGAGTGTACGTGTGAACCCTTGAATGAACGGCGTTTGAACGGTGTATTGCTATCTGCATAGCGAAGCCGATCTTGCAACGGTGTGGCGTAAAAACTTTACAAGTCCCACAGTGTGTTGCAAGGGGTTAAGAGAGAATCAAGGGAGTAACTACCGCCGTATTAGCCGTATCAATGATACTGGGCTACCAAGCTACAGGGGCCCCAACATGTATAACAACAGTTCACTAACAGAGATCCCGTATCTAAGGACCCCTAAGGAATTTTGATTCATGCCCCCCCCCCCCTCGGAGCTAGCTACGCCAGTGGAGAGAATTATAGGTAAAAAAGTTCCCGTTTTTTAACTATTAAACCTACAGACATGAAACTTTGTAAGTATGTTACTTTTGTTGGACAGAGAACCGTTGATAACGGGTTTTATGGAAATCGACTCCCAAAGGATGTTGAATAAAATCATCACATGTATTAAAACTTCTATATCTGTAAATACTACTTATCCAACGTTGTCCATGATCCCTAATTCAATTTGAGATTTTTAAATCGATTGGAATATTTATCTACCTGTGTTTACTCTAAAAATGTTTTTCAATTACTACTATTAGCTCACAATCTCTATTTATTTATTTATTTATCTTGGTGGAATTTTCAATCGTTAATAAAATACATTTTAAAGCGCTCCATTGAGCTGAAATTTTATATACATGATTATTTTGGATGATAATACGGTATAATTTAATTATAATTAATAAAAATTAATTGATTAAAATTAATTATTTAAAGAATTACAAATATACAGCCACGTTGGCATCATTTTTGGCGACTTAGCGACCGTTTTGGCGACTTGTGTCAAAACTTGAAAATATTTTTTTTTCTCACGTTTTAAAGCATTCAATTGAACTGAAATTTTATAAACACGATTGTTTTGGATGACAATACGATACTTGAATGATAATGAATAAAAATTAATGACCACTTAATGTTGTGCTTCGGTAACATGTATATGCATATTTATATTAATTGTAACTATTTAATAAAAAAAAAAAAGCTAAAATAAAAAATTTCTGTGTGATCTAAGTAGAAACTGACTTAAAAAATTTTTTTATACTGCTTGTTTATCAAAAGAAAACTCTATATTTTTTTTCAACCCAATTTTTGGAAGCAACATTACATGCAGATTTAATCACCCCAAGTATAAAGTGATCAGACTACAAAAATTTACGCAAATTATAAATTAAGCAATCCGCCATATAAAAAATAAAGTCTAGACGATATTCCATAAGTTTCTTTCAGAAATTTTACAATCCGTGGTTAAATTAGTCAAAAAATTTAACCGTAGGATATAGCAATTTGCATTTAATTTTCATAATGGCTGTTGTGCCTGTCTGCACTTTAATACCATTTCGAAATACCTCAGTAAGTTTTTCACCTACGCGTGCTTTTTTTTTCGTATTGCCCATGTTACTGAATGAAAATTATGATATATTCAAGATGCTTTCATAATAGAAAGCAATTTCTCTTTAATTATTTTGCTTTCTCTCTATTTTCATTTTATTTGTCAGCTGTTTGGACGAAGGAAAGTTGGTTTCTCTTGTAGAGTTGTGAAAATAATACGGTAAGCCTTTCATCATATTTGATGTCATTTAATTTGTTTGATTAGGAATGTGCATCCAAAATTTTATCTCACTCGTTTAAGACGTTAAGATAGCTTACGATGAATAGTTTCTAAAGTGCAATTCTTTTGTCCGTGTGATTCTTGATTATTTTAATTCGTTCCTAATTACTTTCTCAGTGAATAAATTTTCAACGATTCTAGAATAAATTTTTTTTTTTAATTTTTATTTTGAGGAAAAAAATTATTTTATTAAAAACTAATTTTTGAAATCTATTTGCTTTTAAATTACGATTCAAAAATTTTGTTATTTTTTCAGCAGAACTGGGGTTTTTTCCAAAAGAATTTTTTCTTTAATAATTCTAATTTTTTATTATAATTTCTTTTTAAAAAAATTGTATGAGGCATTATTTAAAATGCAAGTTAAAATTTTATCATCTCGTCAATATCACCTTTTAAAATTGTGGAACATTTTAAAAGTAAATAAAAAAAGCAAGTTGAATTTTTTCTTTAAGTTGAAAATTAGTGATTTGTGAATCTGTACAAATTAATTTAAATTAAAACTATTTATTTAATATTCATATATTCCATTACTGTATCTTAACAGAACTCTAGTATAACAATATACAAAGACACCACCTTTTATGTTTATTTATGTGTTGGAATACAATTTCAGTAACATCTTCATATTTTTGCATAGGAACAGACACATGAGTTGTCCTGACTCTATTTAAAGATTTTGTTTTCAATTTTTAAAAAGCATAAATTCTTTCTTCAAATGCATGGGGACAAACCAATGTCGAGCAAAAAATTAAAGATTACATTCTTGATAATCCCTACGAAGGGGAATTTTCAGCTCATATTCCTTATCCGATGGGGAAATTCAAACAGTTAAAAACGAAATAATTAATTATTTCGTTTGGGACAATGGCAATGATAATTTATGTTCAAATTTTTTATTTATTATTATTATTATTATTTTGATTTAACTGAATTTATCTCAGTAGTTTCTCATGACCCCAAACTAACTCTAACTCTTCATTTTCCGCTATTAAATAATTAACTCCACCCCACCCACCCCGCTTTCCTTTCCTGATTATCTCTCATTCAAAAATAAGCTACAGTTATAGGACATTGACACAAGTTTAGAATCTGAATAAACTTTGCCTTTCGCAAAGTAATTTCTTAGAAAAGATTTTTTTCATTAATTGAGCCACAAAAAGAGTTTTTGATATTTAACAGTACTGTTTCTTTTGATTATTTGTATTAATTAAGATACTGTTCTGAAGGAGTGTTGGCTGAGTTAATGAATTACACAAACTGCAAATCAATGAAAACATTCGCGATCAAACAAATTTTGAGCATTTCATTATTCAATTTCAATGTCTCTGTCAATGCAATTATTTTTATGTTGCACTTTTCATTTTTTTTTTTTTGGATGCATTGCTTTGTCAATGTTCTCGTGAAACCAAAGCAAAATTCTACCAACAAGTGTCGAAAACGCATTCTTACACTGCACAATAATTTTTTCAATGTAAAAACAAAATAAAAACTATTTAAAAGATGTCTTTTTTTAATTTTTTTTCAACTGACGGTATGAAATCGGTATAAAGTTTAGAAATATTTACAAATATTGTAATTGCCAACCAATCGTAATAATTGTTTTGAAGAGGTTTAAAACATCGAAATGATAAACTTTTTTTTATATATAAAAGGACTTAGAATTTTTTTTCCCACTTCATTTTTTGATGAAAAAAAAAAACACCTGCTTATCGCCAAAATGAACTAACACTCAAACGACCTTGAGACTACAGACTCGACGTGCGAAAGCTAAAATAAACATTCGAGAGATAGGAAAAAGACAGTTCGATGATACTGTTAATGTTTCGTTTTGAATAATTTCACCGTTTTTCTTCTGCACTGTTTTCTCTGACGCACTGCGGGTAATATTTCAAGAGATATTTTTGAACTGCTGCTCTTTCCAGCAGCTGCTGATAAAATTAGTATTAATATTACCTTGCATTTTTCCTTCTTTTTTAAAAAAAGTTTGTTTTGTTAGACATTCAAAGAATTTTCAAGGTATATCATAAATTAAAATTCGAAAAAAGAACCATGAATGTTAGAGCAATTCTTGATTAAAGTTATTTTTTAAAAGCTCATGATGTTTTTCTCAAACTTTTACTTTTTTTTTCAAAAAACAGATAAGTTTTTCAACACTCATAAGAGATTCACTTACACTTCTTAATAAAAAAACTGATAAATTTGTCACATTTCGAATGGTATGATTTTTACCAGTTATCAATTTATAGAATTCATTATTCTGTTCTAAAGCTGTTATAATTCGATTTATAGAGAGAGATTAGATTTTTTTGTTAAAAGTATAATTTCTTTTATCACTTTTATTCATACTTCTTCACATTATTATCAGTAAGATGCCTCACTCTTAAAATATTTCAAATGCGCTTATAGAGAAAAAATTCGAAAATTAAACAAATATATATATATATATATATATATATATATATAAGAAACGTTTAATGAATTTATTAACAATTTTTTTTCTATTTTTGTATTTTAACCTTAAAAAATTCTAAGTAGTTACAAAACGAATTTTAACTTCAAAATTTAGATGCTACTATTTCGAAGGATTTTTAGAGGGTTCACTAACCCTAAAATCTAATCGTCGTCTTCCTCAATTTCCAATTCCATCGAACACAGCTACAGTGAAATTGCCACGGCAAGAGGAAACCATAAACTTGTTGGAACAATGGAAAAGATGAAATATTCATCGTAAGATTCCTGGAAGAAACATCCAAAGTTTTTTCTTCACCCGCGCCATGTTGTTTTTTCTTGGCCAATAATGCATATAATGATACGACTCAGAAAAAGACTTTTAACTTTTATTCTGTAAGGTCAGAAAAAGTACCTTTCTAACCTGTCCTCATTTTCTCGATAACTAACCCTTTTAGAAACGGCTGGTCTCCTTCGAAACGCCTGGAGATTTCTATAATTAGAATATTCTTCGACCAGGGTTGTCTGAGTTTAGAATGGTCTTTTAGGAGAGTCTAATTATTGGACATAGGGGAGGTTAAAAAGAAAACCCACCGGATCCTAATTACACTTTGACTATGTCATTTTCTGACCGTTTTCGTGGAATAATATCGCCTAAAAGATGTCTATTACACATGGAGTTTGCTTGTTTTGTTGTTTTGTAGATCTGGTTTGATTGGAACGATGTTATAGGTAAAGTCAAGGTTATGGTTAGTTATATTTCTTTTTTGAAATTTTAATCGAAGTGTTTTAATTTAAAATGTCCCTCTTTGCGAAAAATAATTGAAAAATATTCACTTAATAAATACGAAGCGATTTTTGTACTGATCTTATATTTAGCATTATTTTTTTTAAATGAATATCAGGTAATTAAATGTAAATGTAAGTAATAAAAATGCTTTTAAAACGAATTGCATGGAATTTTCATACAATTTGTGTTGAAAGTAATTTAAATATTATTTGAATCTTCTTTCCTGGGGAAAATATAAATAACATTTTGTGTGTGGTTTACATAATTATACTCTGTGAACCATTATATAAGTTATTGTTCAAGTTTTTCCGATGGATAGCAAAAATGCATAGGGGAAAAAGTGTACAAATCTGAGCACAGACAATGAGAAATTAAAGTTAAATATGCAAAGTGTTTGCTATTAAAAATTTTCATCAAATCAACTGAGGAAAAATTATTAAACCGAATTTTTGGTGTCTTTTGGTTTCGCTCGTGCAATCATAAAGTCACTAAGCATGCTGAAACCGACGCAAAAAGGAATATTCCCACTGGTAACCTTTTACCACCACGTTTGGTGGTCTTTTCTTATCAGTAACGTCTTTTTCATAATGCATAAAAAATTAGTGAAAAGCCTATGAGAACTAACATTTATACACTTTTTTTTATGTGTACAAAGTGTATTGTCGCCAGTAATGCCTGCTCGACAAGATTTGCGTTGATGAAACGGAAAAGTACCGAATGTAAAATGAAAGGAAATAATTGAGAACTTCAGGTTTTTCTAAAAAAACAAAATTTAATGACTAAAAAGGTTACAATAGTTTGCTGTACGAGTCGCATTTTAATTACAAGACATTCGTAGACACAAACATTTTTTTTCTTTTATTGATATAGATTAAGACTCTATGTATATGTTTCAATCAAGAAAACCTTTTAACAATAAGTTTCATACCTCAGGGCACATTTCATTTATTTATTTTGATGAGTAGCGATCTTACTGTTAGGAATTGAAGGTATTTTATTTATCAAAATAATAAATAAATAAATAATGTAAATTCTAAGAAAAGAAAATTAACTTTCTAAATCCAACTTTCAGTTGTATTGCATAATTTTAACATAAATAATCCCCGCAAACTCAGATTTAATTTTAAACAATAGTTCAATTATCTTTAAATTTTGGATGATTAGATGAAAGGCAAGCAAACAATCGAAAAAAAAGAAAAGTTTACCGCTGTTACTAATAAATTTCTCCTCTTTGTATCCGGCTTCTACGGCGCTGTGAACATCGACCTTCCAACGACCTTAAAAAACATCCGTTCGAATTCTACCAAATACATTCCATTCTAACAGTCACAACACCTGTGGAAATTAAATTTCAAAATGAATTAAATTTAGTCTTGGAGCTGGACTGCTTGATTAAATAACAAATGTGTCAGGCGGAAGCAGCTGCAGTATTCTATTACTTTAGCTACCACGGCAATTTCGAACAAGTCCGTAATAGAACACTCATCCTAAAAATCGTCTGCTCATTCACGCGTGAAATATATCGGTTTCGTCTGACACAATAATAATAAATATTTTTCTCATCCAATTCCAAATAAAGATCAGGTTGCTGTATTAAACAGTCGTGCATGTTTATCAAAAGTGGTTAAAAAAATGGAAGATATAATGAAAAGGATGTTAGAATTATATAGTCTAAAAATATGAGGATGTTCTAAATAATTATAATTATAGAAAAAGAGAGGGGAAGAAAAATCAAAATTATACATATGATCTTTTTTTTTTTTTTTTGGTTCATCCTTGATTAATATCAGGAAATATATTTTTCTGTACAATTCGGAAAGAAAAATTTTCAAATAACCGATTTGTATGTTTTAGATAAAGAACACAAACGTTTAAAGAACAAAAGCGAATGCAATATTATTCTTATGTTTTATATTACTTCTAAAAATGTGTATGTTTGTTTAGTAATTAGTTTTGAAATTGATGTTAGAATAAAAAATTATTTAATATCAATTTTTAGTGTTGTTGAGTAGAATTTTTTAAGCAAAGACTGTTAAAATCAAGTATGAAATAGTTTTTAAGTCAATTCTTACTTAGATCAACAACGAAAAATTTTATTTTAGGTACTTTTTATTAAATAGTTACAATTAATATAAATATGTATATACATAGGACAGAATTACAACATTAAGTGGCAATTAGTTTTTTTAATTATCATTAAAGTATCGTATTGTCTTTTTTTAATTTCAATCCAACTGAATGTTTTAACACGTGAGAAAAAAACCTTTTCAAGTTTTGACACAAGCCGCCAAAATGGTCGCTAAGTCGCCAACGTGGCTGTATTTGTCATTCTTTAAATAATTAGTTTTAATCAATTAATTTTTATTAATTATAGTTAAATCATTGTATTGTCATCCAAAATGATCCTGTATATAAAACTTCAGCTCAATTGAGCGCTTTAAAATGTATTTTATGAACGATTGAAAATTCCACCAAGATAAATAAATAAATATACAAATACATAAATCCAAATAAAACATCCAGCTTTTTAATAAAGCGGAAAAGCATTTTCTTAAAATAGATACCAATTCCGAAAAGGAGTTTGAAATTCCAAAAAAGAGCTTCTGTCACGCATATCTGTTTATCGTGACGTTTACAAGCAACTGACCAAACGACCGTCGTCGCAAAAACTTATCTCTTACTTTATGTGATGCCAAAAAATTTTAAAAAATAAATCAAATGAAATTGTATCTTTAAGTAACGAAAGGGATTTTGAACTGATTCATCACAGGAAGATGCGCGCTTTGGATTACGATGAGTAGCAATGAATTATGATGTATGTGCATTTTGAAAACTTCTTTATGTATACAATGAGAAACTAAGTGTTTTAAAGATGTTCCCATGTGTAATTTAATTATTTATTTTGTTATGGAAGTACTTTCTCATGTGTACAGGGTGACCATAATTAAACTGCAAGTGTTCAAGGGGTGCTGGAGAGAGAGGCGCTGGAGGGAATATTCCAGTGAAATTTGGAATCTACACGTTTCAGAACATGCGCAAATCAAATATGCAAAAAATGCCACTCTTACCCGATAGATGGCGCTGTGTTTCAATGCTTATCGACGGCATATATGCAAATTTTAAGCCCACCAAACAATATAAAAGCAAGATCACATTGAGTAATTGCCAGTCATGACTCTGAATAAGAAGGAACGTGCATTGTTAGTGAAGATATTCTATAAGAATGGTAGCAATTATTCAACAATTATGTGGAATGACTTGTGATTTTCTTGTGGGCTCATATTTCTAAGAGACCCCAACTCCAAGTGGTCTCAAATACTGTAGTGTTACAGTGATTAGCTATGATGCGATGTTGAGAGAACAATTGATTCCATCATTGCAATAGAGACATTGTTTAGAAATCACGATATTTATGCACAGGACGGAGCACCCCCTCACATCGCTAAACCTGTTAAAAAATTGCTTCATGATACCTTTGGTGTGGACCGAGTCATAAGCAGGTTTCGAAAACGCTTGCTCCCCCCTTCCACGCGTTCATTGGACCTTAAACCTTCCGATTTTTATCTGTGGGGACATCTGAAAGATATAGTTTATAAAGAACGACATGCTTCTGTTGCTGAATTGAAATCTAGCATAACGAGACAAGTTTAATAAAGATTGATAATAATTGACATCATTAATAATATCAAGATATTTGTAAATATTATACAGTTTCGTTTAAAAGTAAAAGGCACTGCAAAACTCTTATCTTTGATTTCATACAGTTTTTATTGTTATTATATCCAAACTAAGCACATATACACTCTATAACAAAGAGAAAAAAAACGACGCACCGAGAAGGAGTTACCCGATTGTAATGAAATTTCGTATGCAAAGACATTTCAACCGAGCATGCAAATGATTAAAATTTGGTGTCCAATGAATGAATAGCGGGAGCTACAGCACATCGGAACTGCGCACTCAGCAGGTGTCTAAGAAGCGATTCTCAATCTGATGGTGAAAATTTCTGTTGCATTGAGATTTAGGATACCTTTGAGCAACTGAAAAAATGTCTCGCCGCAAGATTCGAGCTCATTACGAGCAACTGTCAGAGTTTGAAAGAGGTCTAATCATTAGACTGAAAGAGGGAGGTTGGGCAAATTGGAGAATCGCTCGTCATATGGGTCGAAGCGATGCGGCCATTAGAAGATGCTGGCAAGAATGAGTGGACAGTGACAGATTTCAGCGTCATGATGGTAGCGGTCGACCTAGGGATACAGCAGATAAGGAGGACAGATTGATTGTCACAGCACTTGATTCACCGTTATCAACCATCAGACGTACGACCCGCACACAAGTGTCCTCCATGACCATTCACAGACGGCTGACAGAGCGAAAATTACGCTCCTACCGACTGCTACGTTAAGTGCCAATCATGCCCACAGACTGTCGAGTGAGATTGCAGTGGTACTTGGCTCTATCAGGTTGGAATCATGCTGACTGGGGACGTGTAGTGTTTATCGACGAATCCTGCTTCCAACTGTGTCCTGACGATCATCGAAGACGTATCTGGAGACGGCCAGGGCAGCGTGCTAATCCTGCTTTCACTAATGCACGCCACACAGGCACTTAACAAGGAGTTATGATCTGGGATGCATTTCTTTTGAAGCCAGACCCCTTTGGTTGTCATTAGAGGCACACTTACAGCAACATCGATACGTCGACGGCAATTTGAGAACTGTTTTGCTACTGTTCCTTTTGCACTATCCTGGCCTTATTTTTCAGCAAGATAATGTCAAACCACATACCACACACGTTGCTATGAACTGTCTTACAGCTTATCAAACACTTCCTTGGCCAGCCAGATCGCCATATCCCTATCCAATCGAGCATGTCTGGGTGGGATATGATGGGAAGGCGACTGCATCTATCAGGGAATGTTGATAACCTGGCGCGACAATTGGAGCAAATTTGGCGAGAAATACCGCAGGAGACCATCAGGGTACTTTATCACTCTATGTCACGTCGTGTGGCTGCTTACATCCAGGCTAGAGGAGGGTCAACCCCTTATTGATCTCGTTATTTGTAACTATGTAACTCTGAAAAGAATCATTTAATTTTTCTGAAATTTTAATCATTTTTTATTCTATACATGATCTTTCTACCCACCAATTTTTGTCTCTATCGGACAACTCGTTCTTAGTGCGTCGTTTTTTTTTTTTTTTTTGTTATAGAGTGTATATTTAAAGTTAGTGACGCTGACTACTGTGCCTTAGTTCCTGGGTTCGAGTACCGGAAAAGGCAGTATATCAGTAAATGTACAATTCTTTCATGGTATAAGGGTACTCTAAATATTCGTCGAGCCGCAAGTCCTCTCGTGAGGGTAGTGGACGAGGAAAAGAGGTGGGAGGTGGCCCCAGGGTGTTGGCTCTCAAGATATGAGGGGAAACGAGTCAAATCGTACTGTCACCTGAATGGTGCTCAAAGCTACGGATAACGACAGGCATACAATCTTGCCCTTTGCCTAGAAGAATTTATTAGACTTCGACCTAGCATTGCCGATCAAGTAGCATCACAAACACAACAACAAAGTTGCTATAGTTATTATAGTTGAAGTTACATGTCGAACTAGATCTGTCTGAAATTAGTAAATGTTGGGGTTTTTTCAGTGGGGCTGCGGATTGATCATTTTACCATTGCAAACCTAGTACATTCTCCAGGAGCTAGTATTTTTTAGTGCAGCACCGTATAAGAGATACCAATTGCCGCAAGTAATTTTGACGCCGGGGTCGAACCTACAACCTTAGGTGCAGAAGGCCAGTGACAAACCAACCACGTGACTCAGCCGACATTACTAAACGCAATGAATAATGTTTTAGTATGAAAGCATACGTCTTTTATAAACAACATAATCAGTCAAAAAGTACATAATTTCCCTTGGTCCATTACTCTTGAACAGAAATAACCATATTCATTGTGGTTACTTGTTAATCAAAGAAAATAATGCATTTAGTAATACAATAAAAATAAACTCGTGGGTAGAAATACATTCGACTCATAAGAAATTAATATAAGAAGAAAAGTTCAGACAAGCAAAATGACTTGCGTAACAAAACGTGATGTCTCTTTGAAAATAGAAAGAACAAATCATAATGCATATAAAAGACGTGATATCCGAATATAAAAAAAAAGTAGTTCAAAGTCTTAATTCCAAAAAGTGTAGACCAGACGTCTATGTCTCCAGATATCTGTTCTCGACGCTGTTAACAATAATTAGTTGAGAATTATTGCCGAGAACGATATGTGCAGTGGCGGAACGTACACCCCCGCATCGCGAGGGGGAGCGGAGCAAA
>BMAV01000294.1:0-73476 GCA_019973955.1 Trichonephila inaurata madagascariensis
TTCGTAGCATTATTACCCCCCTTTTTAAAAAAGCTTCATAAAACAGATACATTTGTTAAAAAAAAAAAATTTAAAGACAATGCTCTGTCTCACACCTAAACTTTTGGTTTTGGGAAAAAATCTATGTATTATGGTTTGAACTGCTTGAACATACCCCCCTACTACCACACAAGGCTCAAAGTGTTTTTTATTTTGTTTTGTCTAAGCTAAAAACCTGGAGGGCAAATTTTTTTCGTCAAATGAGGAAAGGTTATGAGGTTCATTAATGACTATTTTGCTGAGAAAGATTCCACATATTAATATGGCAGGTTAAAAAATGGGAGAAATGGATATCATCGATAGGAGAAATATATAGACTTACACGGAGTATGTTAAAAAATAAAAATAATTTTGTAGAAAAAAACTTTTTTAGATCAAACTTTTCGCCCCAAAAAAATGAAGCCAAATTTTGGGATCTGAAATTAAATTGTAAATAACCGGGTTGGAATATACCGAAAAGATGTATCCAAGATAGACTATTCGGGGGTGCTCCCCCTTTTTCCCCGCCGGGCCCGCATACGGGAATTTCATGCGGATAGTAAAAAAAGCAACTATACGGCAACATTGACACAAAAAGTTGTCAAAATATTAAAACTCTTTTTTTGGCTTTTTTTTTTAATGTATATTACCTTTTCTATCGAACACACACATAAAAATTTTATTTTTATGAACTTTTCTGAGTTATGGGTTTTTATTTTTTTTTCATCTATGAAACCTCTTGCTTACATTCTACTTTTTAAAAAAAATTAATGGAAAATTGATACATTTGATTGCTTGATTGATAAAAATTCCTTTTTAAATTTTTTTTGTAAATTCTTCTCAATGGGTTTCTTGGTGAAATGGGCCATGAACGGGCCTTTCAAAAAAAGCCGGCGGGCCCGGGTTTGGGAATATCACTGGATTATGATTCCGGGGTTATATATATCAGTTTGGTTTTTACATATAATCCCACAGGTTTAAGCAGGGGGCGGTAGCCGTATCCTGATACGGGGGCCCCCCAACTAAAAAGGGCCCCAACATATGTAACAAATTTTAAAAAATCTAAAAAGGGGGGCCCCGAAGGAACTTTTATACAGGGGGCCCCCCAAAAAGCTAAGCCAGTGGGGTTTAAAAAAAAGGTTTAAAAAATTTTAAAACATTTTATGATCGTTTATAAAATTATGGACGGAAAACAATAAAAATTTTCAAAAAGTTAATTATTTTTTAAAATGGTGAAATGAAAACATTAAATTTTATAAAGCAAAAAACGCAATTGATGACGATAGTGATTGAAAATAGTCCTCCCAAAATTTTGTCGATCAAAAACTCACAAAAATTTGCTTTAAGTGGGTATGTTAAGCAAAAATCTGCACATGAAAGCCTTTTCAACAAAAATGTAACAGAAATATACTTAATTTAAGCATTTTGTTTTTTACTGCTTTTGTTCCTTTTTTTAGGACATTAGATTTAAAAATTGAAACTCTGATTTTGGACTTGCTTTAAAAAAACGTTACATTTTAACAAGAAACCAAATTGTTTTTCTTTAGCGGTAACTCATATATTTATTCATTTATATTATCTAATCAAGCGCTGTCATTCTGTTGAAAATTTACAAAATGTGCCTTGTCACCAAAAGCGGATTTTTAAAAAAAAGAGATACCCCATTATTCGCAAAAACACGAATATTTCATAAATTTACTATTTAATGCATTTATATAACACAAATAAACAAAATGTTTTATACCTGCATTAGAATATATAAACACATTTTTTTTTCAATGAGATAGTTATCTTCATAACAATACAAAGATTAATACTACTTTTTGCTCAAAACTAAGAAAAATAAATTACATTCATTTCACAGATCAGGATCATGCACAAAACAAAACTGTTGACTAGATGTTTGACTTTTTTGTATCGCCATATATTAGACAAGTTATTGCATGCAGCTACGAGATAGCGTTCCTATTTAACCCTGCATACACGGCCCTAGGGATTACAATACCGGGATACCGAATACCTGTATTTTGAGCCATTTGTACAATTTTGTAATACCGGTCTTTACAAGTTTAAATACCGTTTTTTTTTTCAATATTCACTGGAATTTTTTAAAATTCTCTCCGAAATACAAAATGTGTATAACGGTATTTATATATTTATAATGATTTTAAAAATAAAACTGAACAAGTAATATAAAAAAATAGTTTAAGTCAATTCCTACTTAGATCAACAACGAAAATTTTTATTTTAGCTACTTTTTATTAAATAGTTACAATTAATATAAATATGTATATACATAGGACAGAATCACAACATTAAGTGGTAATTAGTTTTTTTAATTATCATTAAAGTATCGTATTGTCCTTTTAATTTCAGTCCAACTGAATGCTTTAACACGAGAGGAAAAACCTTTTCAAGTTTTAACACAAGTCGCCAAAAGGGTCGCTAAGTCGCCAATGTGGCTGTATTTGTAATTCTGTAAATAATTAGTTTTAATAAATTAATTTTTATTAATTATAATTAAATTATTGTATTGTCATCCAAAATGATCCTGTATATAAAATGTCAGCTCAATTCAGCACTTTAAAATGTATTTTATTTACGATTGAATATTCCACCAAGATAAATAAATATACAAATATATAAATAAATAAATATATAGAGAATGCGAGCTAATAGTGTGTAGGAATTGAAAAAGAAGAAAAGAGACTAATCAATTCAAATCTGATCAAGTTTATTGTAAATATTCTTAAAATTTTTTACCCACAAACCTATCCACATTTAGAAGAATTCAGCACAGTTATCGAAGATTGAGACACTAATGTATATATTTAAAGGGTATTCTCTCTCTTGAACAAAAATTAGAATTAGCGACAGTTAAAAGAAAATTTGAAGAAACCAAAATATAATACAGAAATCAGCCACATCCGAAATCATCCGACGAGAAACTGATTTATTTGAAAAGAAGAAGGATTGAGAGGTAAATACTTGAAAAAAGTATATCGTGGGTTGTTAATTGTACCACCAACTAGCTTAGATGCCGAAAGAGCGTTTTTGGCAGCTGGTAAATTTTGCACAATTAATGACAGTACAGTTGATGCCTTACGTTTCTTAAGATCACATTTCAAAAATCTGTAATAGTATCACAGACTGAATAGTGATATTTACACTTTTTTGTGATTCTTTATATATTGTTTCAATGTTTACAAATTATTTTTGTCATATTCATACTCTCTAATAAAACAAAAAAAAAATCTGTGTTTTCTTTTTTTTTCTAAAATTTCTACTACCGGTATTAAAACCGGTATCCCGGTGTTAAGATCTGAAAAACACCGAATACCGGTATTGAACTTTTGGTCCGATATTGCAATCCCTACACGGCCCCAACAGCGATCGACCCGACTTCAAACGTGAGACACTTGCTATTACTTGTATTTTACGTGCCTATCAAAACATTTTAGTTTTTTTCCGTTTCGCCGGCGTAAGCGATTAAGCTGCGAAAAATTATACAACCGACGCCAAACGAAATGGTACCTTTTTTACTAACACATTTCCAAAACAAGTTGAGGAGTTTTCTGGTTGTTGTTGTCGGTCCTTCCCCAGAACCTGACACAGGTTGGACTTCTTTACGATAGATATGGCGACACCACCTATTTCCACCTCCATAATTTAGGCATGGATCTGGAAGGGAGGGAAATATTCTCCAGCCCCTGCACTTGTGATTCAGCCCACAAGACTTTCGGACCCACTGATTTAACGAGCATCGGACATCGAACCCAAGCCTTCCGGTCTGGAGTCCGATGCTCTAACCACTAGGCTACCCACGAGGTGTTTTCTTATCAATGTCTTATGAAGTCTCCTTCATAATGCATCAAAAATAGATGAAAAACCAATGAGAACTGTGTATATTGTGTGTCTTTGCCAATAAAACATACATCACTCAAAGATAATTTTGCACTTTAATATACAGTGGTGGCCAAAATTGTGGACACTTTTTTTTAAATTTTTAGGTTTTTTTAAGTTTGTATGCTTATAGAAAATTTTACGTTGCACAAAACACTAAGTATTTTATGTCATTTTAAAGGAAATTTAATACTAAATTCAATACAAAAAACAAAATTCAAATTTTTGCAACGCAAAAAAGTTATGTTTTAATAACTGTCGATATACATTAGATACTGATGATAGCAGTGAGTTATCAGAACTTAGTGAGGTTGCCTTTAATCTTTATTGCAGCTTCACGTCGATGTTTCATTGAGCTGAAAATAGTTTTAAACTCTTCCTTCGTTAATACATGATGACAGGAAACAATTACATCCTCAATTAGTTCCTTTTTATTTCATGAGTACCTCATTCGGACAACAATTTTCAAATGGTGCCGCGAAGTTTCGATAGGATTGAGGTCAGGACTGTTTTCTGGCCAAGATAACAATGATATATGGTCAAAAAGCAATAGCATCAAATAAAAGAGTAAATTGGACACATGTGTGACGAGAAAGTGGTATTTCCTTTGTTAAAATTACATAACAGGTGGGTAGTTTAGTGACTACATCTGGAGACTGAAGTTTTGTTTAAGATGTCAGGAGACAAATTTAATGAAAAAAGCAGGAAATGGCCGAAAAAGGTGCACCACATTTGTTAATGACAGAAGAACAAAAATACTATGTTTCGGAGATAAAAGAATTTCATAGACATCCATCAGAAGTGATCTGAGTGATGCTGGTGTTTCTGTCAGTTCAAAAACAATCAGAAATAGATTAGCAGATGTAAGACTAAAAGGTAGAATTTCACGAAAAAAGCCGTATCTCAATTTACAGCACCGCTAAAAGGGACTACAGTGCGCAATTGAACACATTAATTGGACAAATGATTATTGGTCACAAGTTATACAGGGTGTAACTAAACTGCGGCAAAATTTTAAGGGGTGATAGTACATCAAGACAAACAATAGTAAATAGGAAACTAGGGTCCAAACGTCTTCCGATGAGGAGATAGGTGCCATTAAAGTTTAGGGTCGAAATTTCAAATGATTATAGAAAACGGAAAAATGGTCGATCCGTTAGTGGTTTCGCTAAAATTATTCTTTTGGTCAGTATTTTCTTGAAAATAAATTTTGCAACGAAAGCTAAAAATGTCGGATAGAGGGCGTTTTAGACTTTGTGTAACGAACAACCTATTCTTTACTGTTATTTTTGTATTACAGTAAATGCTTTCAAAGCTTAGACTTGAAATTTTGAGCTCAAAATTTGAATCGTTGGGGTGGTTAAGTAGCGCGAACTCAACTGTGTTCAGGAGGTGAAATCTGAACTCACATCCTCCCCTGGACACAGTTCAGTTATTCATGATCTTCGATGCTCGGTTGTAGACTAGGCAGCAACTACTACCCACTAAACGTCAAATAAACGAGAGAGGGATGACAAAATTAAATAAAAAAGTTATTTATAACAGACATGAGCAATTTCTCCCCACAAAATACCCGATTATGCAAATCACCCGATTTGCATGCAAAGTGTAGTACACAAGGATTTAACTGTATGTAAGAATGTAAAGTTCTACTGCAAAGTGTTGCAGCCAACATTAAGGCTTGTATGTGGTTCCAACATGACGGAGCGCCTGCACGTTTCAGCGCAGATGTACGAAGTGCATTGGAAACAACATATCCAGGGCGATGGGTTGGACGGGTGGTCCGGTAAATTGACCGGCACGCTCGCCTGACCTCTCCTGCCTAGACGTCTTCCTTTGGGGCCATATGAAGTCTTGTTTACGCAAGCCCCGTCGACTCCATCAAGGCCCTGGTTGCGAGGATTGCCGTCGTAGCAGGCGATATCCGGGAGATGCCCGGGGGTATTTGCTAATGTTTGACAGTCCCTCCACCGGCGGTATGAGGCCTGCATTTTTGCTGGTGGGCGCTCTTTCGAGCTGTTTTTGTAATTCCACAAAAAAAAATCATGCGTGTACCATTTTCTACGTGTCATCATTCATTCAACCTTCATTTATACGCATTACATGGGTACATAAATTGTTTCTTTTTATTTTGAGCAGAGAAGTTGCTCATGTCTATTATGAAATTTTTTTTTAATTTTGTCATTTTTCTCTCGTTTATTTTACGTGTAGGGAGTAGTAGTTGCTGCCTGGTCTACGACACCAAGATCGGGAACAAATGAACTCTGTTCAGAGAGAAGGAAGTTTCAAATTTCACCTCCTAAACACAATTCCGTTTGCGCTACTGAACCACCCCAACGATTCAAATTTTGAGCTCAAAATTTAAGTTTAAGTCTAAGCTTTTGAAGGCATTTACTGTGATACAAAAAATAACAGTAAAGAATAGTTGTTCGTTACTCCAAAGTCTAAAGCGCCCTCTATCGACATTTTTTTAGCTTTATCTCGTAAAATTTATTTTTCAAGAAAATACTGACAAAAAGAATAATTTTAGAGAAAACCGCTAACGGATCGACCCATTTTTCCGTTTTTTATAATCATTTGAAATTTCGGACCCTAAACTTTAATGGCACCTATCTCCTTCGGAAGACGTTTGGGACCCTAAGTTTCCATGTTAACTATTGTTTGACTTGATGTGTACAATCACCCTTTAAGGTTTTGCCGCAGAGTTTATTTACACCCTGTATAGAGGGACGAAACTAAAATTTCGTTATTCGGTAGTGATAGCCTAAAATATGTACGTTGTAAAATAGCAGAAATGCTACATCCTGACTGCATCCAGGCAACTGTGAAGTACTCACATAGTTTTATCACTTAGTCATAAATATAAGTAGATGTTATCTCGGTCGCCTTTTCATATTATAGATGGGACATTGAATGTCATAAAATAATTGACACCATTCAAGAAACCAAACTTCTGTGCCTTCCATGAGGGATCTATTTACCAACAATGCTTCATTTATTTTTCAGCAAGATTCTGCTCCTTTTCACACAGTAAAGTAATTGAAAGACTGGTACCGTTCTAAGATAATTGAGTTGCTGTCTTTGCCAGGAAACAGTCCTTTCCTCAATCCTATCGAAAACTAGTGGCACCGTTTGAAAACTGTTGTCCGAATGAAGTACCCATGAAATAAAAAAGAACTAATTAAGGATATAATTGTTTCCTGCCATCATGTATTAACGAAGGAAGAGCTTAAAACTATTTTTAGCTCAATGAAACATCGACGTGAAGCTGCAATAAAGATTAAAGGCAACCTCACTATATAAGTTCTGATAACTCACTGCTATCATCAGTATCTAATGTATATCGACAGTTATTAAAACATAACATTTTTTGCGTTGCAAATATTTGAGTTTTGTTTTTTGTATTGAATTTAGTATTAAATTTCCTTTAAAATGATATAAAATACTTAGCATTTTGTGCAACATAAAATTTTCTATAAGAATACAAACTTAAAAAACCTAACAATTTAAAAAAGTGTCCACGATTTTGGCCACCACTGTATATAACACCAATAAAATTATTAGTACTCATCAAAAACAAGTAATAAATTAGGGCAATTCAATCAATAAACCGAACTCAATCGATGCATGGAATGATGAACGGAAAAGTTTTCTCATTTTATGAGCAATAATACAGAAAATACGGTGCTCGATCTTCTTCTCTACCATAAAGTTCCATTCAAGAGGGCCTATAATAATAACTAATTATCATATTTCATCCTCAAAAATGTCTTTAAAAAGTAATATTGTCAGAAACATTTATCTAATTTTTATTCCAAATATTATGGCAACCAGTTCTTCATAATCTATGTACACTAGCAAATATTATTCAATGGTCTGAGGAATGTTTTCTTTCGTAAAACATTATGACTTACTAGCTGTTGTTCACACGGGTGAATTGAAAAATTAAACAGTACAGATTGAAGGATAAAGAAGTTTTTAATGAGTTAATTTTACATTAATTGAAATTAAACAAAAAAAAAAGCTTTTTACATATCTCAGCTGAACAAAAAAAAACCTGTTTGTTAAATTTTAAGTCTGTAGATCTAATAGAGCTGATAAAAAGAATTTTTTTTTGTTTATAACTCCCTGTAACTCTCTTGTGGGTCGATTTTTGAAAACACCTTCCTAAGCTGATCTCTGTTCAGCAAAAGTAGCACATTGTTACAAATTTTGTGTAATGAACGCTTAAAATAGTATAAATAATTTATATCTGGAAGTGTAATACGTTAATATTTCTTTTTGATTATTTATTTTATGTTAAAATGTAATCAGCCTCACACTCCGCCAGTTCAAGCTTTTGCAGTTCCTGGCGCCTGGCGTAGACAAAACAAAATGCAAAGTTTTGCTTCACACATAAAAGATAAATATATGCTGTCGCGGGCCTTTTTGCAGATGGCAGAATTTTTCCTACTTTCTTGACAATTATCGTTATATTTTGGACACTTCACACAATATCTTTATAAATTATAGCCTATGTGTTATTCTGATGTATAAGCTATATTATTGTAAAGTTTCATTAAAATCCATTCAGTCGTTTTTGCGTGAAAGAGTAACAAACATCCATACAAACTTTCACGTTTATAATATTAGTAAGGATTATAATTGTGACGTCATCTTGGATACAGGAATTACAAGCCAAATATTCACCATCTAAAACGACTGTGTTACTTGTGTTGTTCGCAAGAATTTATTATTACAACAAAATGTTGCATATTATATATAAAAATAGCTAAAGAATAAGTACAAGAGTAATTCCACCCTCTCCCTTTTGTGCGTGTGTGTGAATCATAGTACTTCAAGTATACACTTCTGGAAAATAATTAAATAATTTATTGCAGGGAATAGGAATTTTACTGAAATAATTTTTTAAAAAGGTAAATAAAAGAAGATTTTACTTTTTTGTCAAACTGTGAAACTATTCATCGTTTATCTCTACAATAAAATTGTACCTATTTACAAACAATTCTTATTGATTATTTAAATTATTTTGTCCCATCAAAATTTATTATTCGTATTTCCCGTTTTTTTCTGAAATCATTACTACATTCATAATCACAAAACTCATATTTTATAAATTAAATATCACATGTGAAACCATTTAAATTCTACATTGATATAAATTTTTTACGTATACTTGTAAAGAGAAAATAATCACACACACTTAAATAACTTCCTCAATTTTATCGCAGACAGGCAAAATTGATTTTAATGTTAATGGGGTTGAAAGAGAACTAAATGATGTTGTTAATGATTAAATTAATTTAATTTTCAAAGTTAATTATATAAATTGTAAAAAATAAATTTTCTTTTGTATAATCCGATTATATAAACGTATATGATTTCTCATCTTAAAATAAACTTAAATTTAAAATTTCATAAAATTTTGCCCATAAAGTTCCGAAAAACAGAGAAATGAAATATAAGAACCTTCAATATCATATAACACTTCAAACATTTGGTGAAAAAAAAAACTCACACTTAAAATTTTTTACATTAAACAAAAGAATTTTTTTTCAATTCTAAAAATTTTAAAACATTTAAAAGGTTACAATTTTTTGTGTAAAAAGAATGAAGTATTAAATGAAGTACAGAGAAAAAATATTAATCCAATATTAAAATTTTTTTAATTTAAATTAAGCTTTTATAAATATGGATTTCTCATGAGTCTTAAGTTTCATATGTCAAGGTCCTTTGTTCTCAATTTCAAAACAATTACCAGACTAAAAATTGCAGAAACTTAATTTTCATACATTTTATACATCTTAATATTTCCCTCCAGATGGTTCAGAAACGGGGAAAACAACAAGAATTACTTGCGAGGAAAAATTACAATATTATAGCCTCCAAAAATTTTTGCTTACCTCCAGAAGCAATAATTGATTCAAATTTAGTTTGGAACTTATTAAAATCAATTTCCACCCCTGATACCGCACAAAAAAATCCATAATGGAAAGATTCCATAAGTTAAAAGTTAATTAGGTATGATAATAATTAATTTTAAAAATAATCCCCATTTTCTTCAGAATTTATTCCTTTAAGGTATCGCGACTACGTTCGGAACCGTGATATTAAAAAAGCGCATAAATGGATAATTTTCATGATATTTAGTGTCACTCAGATAAGAATACATGTATAAAATTGTTTTAAGGATATTTTGACAAAAAAAATTATTTAAATGCACTTTTTCGGCAAAAAGTTAACTTAGAGTAATCGTTTTTCAAAATCTCCCTTTTGTGAAAAATTCTTCTATTATGATAATATTTTGCCTGTATATAGCTCAGACACAGAGGCTCAACTATGATTTTTGAAAAATTCACATTATTTTCAGAGTTACAACCCATTGAAATAATTATCGGCGTTTTTTTCTTAAAATTTCTCCCCTCTGTTGTAAAACATAACATGGATAAACTCACTTCTAAGTCTTCTTTCAAAAATTCTAGTTGAGCCTCTGTACAGAGGTCTGAGCTATATACAGGCAAAATATTATTATAAGCATTTTTCACAAAAGAATATTTTGAAAATTGGTCATTTTATGTTCATTTTTGTCAAAATATTGTACTTAAATAATTTTTTATTGTAATACTATTCTTAAAACAATTTTATATACATTTTCCAATCTAAGTGACACTAAATATCATAAATACACACTTATATATCATAATAATCATCAAAAATATCATTTACACACTTTTGAAAAATCACGGTTCAGAACGTAGTCAGATACCTAAAGGTGACTGACTAAGTTCGGAACCGTAATTTTGAAAAAGCTTATAAATGGATAATTTTTTATATTCAGTGTCAGTTGAATTAGAAAATACTTATAAAATAGTTATAGGAAAATTTTTGCAAGAAAAAAAGATATTTAAATGCAATATTTTGGCAAAAAATAAAGAAAGAATGACATATTTTCAAAACAACATCCTTTTGTGAAAAATGCTTCTACAATAATAAATATTTTTATATGTATACTTAGAACTTCTATAACGGGGTTCAATAAAATGTTTTGAAAAACTCACATTATTTTCAGAGTTACGATTCATTGAAATAATAACGGGGTTTTTTGGTTAAAATTCTCCACTCTGATATAATAGAATATGAATAAATACACTCCTAAATTATGTATTTAAAAATTTTTAGATAAGTCCCTGTATAAAAATCCCAGCTATATATAGGCAAAATATTACATAAAAAGCACATTTCATAAAAGCAGAATTTTTTGAAACTATGTCATTCTTTCCTATTTTTTAGTCAAAAAATTGCAATTAAATAATTTTTTCTTGCAATGATACTCTTAAAACAATTTTATATGTATATTCCAATTCAAGTGCCAATAAATATTTTTAAAAAAAACCGTTCATAAGCCTTTTTCCAAATCACGGTTACAAATGTAAATCAGTCACAAAAGTCAATATCAATGATACCGATCTTGTCCAGATTCGATACAATTTGCAAAAGTCATTATGAGAATTAAGCATTTTCTTTATTCAATTTCACTTAATTAAAAAGGGGATGAGCTACATTATTTGCATTAAAAATTATCTTCTAAAGGAAGACCATTTAATTAATAATTTTTCTGCCAGCGCATGCTTCTTCTCCTTCAACCTCAAAAGCTTCCAGTCGCCACCTAAGCATTTCTAATATTTGCACTTGCCAAAGAAACTTCATCCATAAAACTATTCCATTTTCGAAAAACTGAGCAGATGCAATGAGACTTGGAATCATTTCTATTTTGGTTTCCGTTCCTCCTTCCCTTTGACGCATGACAAACGTTAACGGGCACGTGGATATGAAACAGGAACCAGGATTTTCCCTCATACATAAACAAACATAAATATTTCCTCCCCGCCACCCTAAAAGCTATTCTCGTTCATAGACTTCATGTATAAGACAGTTGGGGCACTTTTTGCAAGAAGTCGAATGCAGAGTTTTTTACGCCTAAAAATTACCTTTTTCCCGCAAAAACTAGACCGCTAAAAATATTTAAAACTGACTCACTCATCGCTTTTTAAATGGGACAAAGAAACTCAATCAGCGTGGAAACTGAATGAGTGCAGATGGATCTGAAGCTGTTGAAAAGGAAGTTGAAATAAAAAGAATATTATGGCGTGAACGAACAAGAGTATATGGGGGAATAATCTCTGATGATTTTAAACGCTGTAACATGTTTTTAAAAAAAACGAACAATATTTCTTTTTCGCTAAGAAGTTGTTAGTTAAAATATTAACTCCTTGCACTATTTTGCCCAAAAAATATCTGCCTGTTTTTAAAAAGGAATTAAGGAAACAAAACAATTACACTTGCGAGAATTATTTAGTTGCCGAGTGGTTATGGATGCGAACTCGTGGCGTAACTTACACCCCTAAATCACCGCATCGCCGAGGGGCCCAGGACTCTAGGGAGCCCCAAACCTGACTTTTCAGGGGAGCCCTAATATTTTCCGTTACGCCACTGGTGGTGGGCGTTGTTTGTTGGTTCGAGTCCTTCCCATTGAAGACCCACCGTATACAGAGTCTGATGATGTTAAATCTGTAGAAGCTCAAAGTCATCACGTTGGAGTGGGCAGGAAACTTGGAGAGTGAGATACCAGGTCAGGTAACGTCCTCGTCTCTTCAACAAGGTTCAAAATAACTAGGTTCGTCACCAATAGCTCTCGTGCAGCTTCAAAGTGCGATGTTGATAAAAAAAATCATATCCAATCGATGATTGCTACATACTTCTCCTCTGAAATATCAATTTATCATTGTAATCCATCTAATAACTTGAAGAATAACACCTTTCTATATAAAAGCACTTTTTTCCTACTTAGCAATACACTGGAAAATATAAAAATTTGCGAACGAAATTCTTCAATTCTTTTAATATTTATATAGAAATCATGAGCAAATTCTGAGTTTAGGTATCTGAAATAGTGCCGATTTAAGCTTATTTCGGACCCTGGGCGCAGAAGATCTACAGGCCCTCTTGATACTGGCGCATCGAAATTTATAACCAGAAAATCTGGTTTAGTCCATTCCGAGGCCCCTCCAGGCCCCTGGGCGCCCAACCCAAGCACCCAATTGATTTAACAACACTGATCTGAAATCGTGTTAATGGATTACACTTCATTTCTTCATCCCATTTTTATTACGTTCACAATTCTAATTGAATCATTTTAAATTTTCGTTTTCAGATAATTACTGATCACTTATATCAGTTTTTTTTAATTATTATTATTATTGGCATGATTTAAGTAATATATTCGATTTTTTGAATAATTTATTAATCTTTTCATAAATCTAAACAATGTTACACGAGCATCGCTTTTTGATAATATTCTAATTCACATGAGATAAATTTCCTGATCGGCTATTGCTTTCAATTTGGTAAAAGAATTCACAGTGTTTGATATCCAATAATTACTTTGAATTCTCGAATTATATACAAAATTCAAAAAACAGTTTACTTTTCAAAAATTTTCCTTTCTTTTAAATGTGTTTCGTAACTACACTTTAAGTGTTAAATCCCATGGTGTTCAAAAAGATGAGGCTATGAGCTAAAAAAAAACCTTCTACTAACAAGGCGTTTATCTGCTACAGGTTGCTTAAATAATTTTTGCACAGAGTACTAATAAAGAGAAAGTATACACAACAAAACTTTCCACTAAGCAAAATTCTTCGTAGACAATAATTTAAGGAAATCAAAGGTCATGCCGGTATTATCTTAATACGTTGATTGATTTAAAAATCATTTTTCTTAAAAAAGAAATGTATCTGTCGTACATTTCTGACAAGGAAAAAGTCTTCAGCAAACACTATTGTCGATGCAGAACGAAGAGAGAGACATCTTGGAAAGAGAAAACACATTTTGTTTATAATCATCAGATCATTACAGGCTCGACAGTTCTTTGTGCCCTGGCGTGTCAGCCACTCCTCTTTGTTACGTCGTTCCACCTGCCAATTTGTCGGCATGATGCCCAAATTTAAATCGGGTCGTTATTTCCGCTTCATCTTGAATTTTGACTTTGAAATATGTACGCTGAGCTATTTTAAACTTGAGCCCAGGAAGAATTCTAACGATTGTCTTCCTTGTACTTTATGAGCAAAGTCTTACCAATTGCAATTCTTACTCTCATACATCTACAATAATTTATGTATGAGCTTCACAATTATACTATTTCATCGACTTAGGACTATAATAAATGAATAAAATAGCAAAGGAAGATAATTAAATTGGTCGGGTGAAAGTATATTCCCGGAACTGAGAGAATGCAATAGAGTGCATACTACATACAAATATTATAAGCACAGAAGAATTTTTTATTTTGTTGGTGTACAACTTTTATAAACAATTTGAATTAAAATAATGTGGAGAGATATAAATTTAAGTTATGTGATATATTAAACGGAAAAATATTTGGTCTTAAATCGAGGTTACACTATATTTACAAAAAAAAAGAAGAAAAAAAAGGAAGAGACATTTAGAGATTATTTGCCTAAAATTTATTTGCTTCTGGTAATTACAAATTAAAAAATAGCAGTAACAATAAAATCCGAATAGTTGAATTTTAAATATATTTAAAGTAAGCAAAGAACTGCTATATATATTTAGTAAACATTTAAAAAAATAAATAAAACATCACTTCCAACAAAATAACGAACTTTTGTTTTATATTAAACACCAAAAAATTTGAAGCAATCAATTCAAATCCTATCGAATACAATGTAGTTTTGTGAGTGATTGTAAGTTTTAGAGGGGCGAGAGCCACAAATTTGACTCAATTGCGCTGAACATTTGTTTAAATAATAAAATCTAGTTTAAAAATATATTCGTAATGATAGTTAAAAGACTATTAAAATGATGAGAAATAAAATCTTAAATAAGATGTAATAATCCAATTTTCAAAATCAAAGCAAACAAAATTGGGTGAGGTTGATTCCCATAAAAAATGTGGCACTATGATGATGAAATACGAGGCAGTCATATGTGATGAACGGTGCTCGAAGCTTTACAAGAAGGACATCGGAATAATACCAAATGTCTATGAGTAAAACGAGTGAGTACCATCGGAAGACGATACTCTGTTTTGTGAATAACATTATTATAAACGATGAGCTAAATATATAAAAAAATTCAGCTTTTAGATTTTTTATTTAAATTCTGTTAGGAAAAAAAATGCTGTGTCCCATGAATTCTGAAACAAAATTTGCAATAGGCACTTTCTGGATCATTTGTTACGAAAAGCTTTGAACAGAATCTTTTTGGAAAACAAAATCGGTGACTGAACCGAATTATATTGAATAAAGCAGCTTTTCAGCTTCTATAAGTAGAAAAATACAAAAAAAAAATTAACAAACATTTAACTATATTAACACTGTTTATCATACATACGTATCGTACATATTGAAAGGTGAGGTTCTTTATTTTCTGTAGCTAAAAAAATCAGAATTATTTTCTTCCACACCTTAAAGGCAGTTAAATCGACAATTGTCTTATTAACATTGATCGAATATTTATTTTAATTTAAATAGTACCATTTAGCAACCAGTACTTTAAAATGTTAATCGAAATATGTCAGATTGAATAGGTATAAATATATATCGATGTCTTTTTCAACTTTATTCAAAATAAGATCGTTTGTAAAGGACCTTCACTTCAGCAAATTCTGCCTAAAACTACTTTATAATAATTAAACATAAACTAAAATATGGTGAACTTTTTATTTAAAAACCTTCAATCACTTTTACAAAATAACAGTAATGAATATCGATATTTATTGAACAATATTGAAAAACCAGAAAAGGATTATAGCAATAACGATCAAATAATTAAATTTCGAATAATTTAAACCCTTAAGTTGGCATTTTGGATAATCATACTTTAAAATAATATTAAATATATTTTTCAAATTAGTGTTTATATTTTTTTACAGTTAAAAAAGATTCTAAATTTAATTTATTATTAATTTTAAAAACATTTCACTCCCCACCCCCTCTATTAATTTTACTTATTTTTAAAATGCCTTTTAAAATAACAATCAAGGCTTCATGAACGCTTAAAAAATTACTTTGGTTCGAAATACTTTTCTGTTAAATCCACTTTTAATATCGTTGAAAAACTTCAAATGCGCCTTTTTTTAACCTGTTGTAGAACCTCGGGTAAAAGGCATTCAAAAAAAGAACATTATAAAAATGATAAATATACAACGAATGAATTTAGTATCTGTCAATTATTTTACCTTTAACTGTGCACATCAATTTAAAGCATATTCAGTTGTAATATAATTTAGCTTAATTGTTTTAGTTGGTAGATCAGAAATAACAAGCACTCTTATTATAGATAGAGAGAGAGAAAAGGCGTCATAAAAGTGTTTGATAATACAAAAAAAATTACAATTTAACTTATCATAAACGTATTTAAAGCAACTCTAACTGTTTAAAATATTTATCACGAAAAAATAACAATTAATAAAATTAATATATCAGAAGTGACTCAATTTAATTTTCTAAGGAATCAAAAAATTATTTTCAAATTCTTACCTGTAACAACAATAGTTTTTCCATCGAATCTGGCATCTGCATCACAATATTCTGTCGATCGAATGAAATTTCTAATCAAAAAAATTAGACCTCCTATCACAGCAAGTGGAAAAATCACAATGAATGCGTAAACGGATAAGGTGCCTTCTAACATTTTGAAACTACTTTTTTTTAGTTTTTAAGAAAAAGAAAAGAAAAAACAAATCTGAGTATTAAAAAAAAAAAAGAAAGAAGTGAGAACTTGGAACAAAAGAAAGATTCACTTCTGTAAAAAAAATCGTTTGGTCAGAGGATCAACTGTTGGCGAAGTTTCGAAGACCAAACACGAGGCAGAGAAAATGTGAAGTGCATATCACGGACACCCCCGCATAACCTGGTGGGCATGCGCAAGGCCAAAAGTGGAAGGAAGGGAAAATAAAAAAAAATAAATGTTTTGAGAGCTTTCTTATGGTTTTTGCTAAGTCAGCATTCAAATAAACATTCATAGAATATTGATTATTTTGAAACGTAAATATGATTCAAGCATGAAATTTGTGATGTTACTGAACGCTTGTGATTTTTCATAAAGGAAAGTGTAGATTAATGAAAAGTTTAGTGCATGTGGAAAAATATTGCAAAATATTTGGAAACATTCTCTCTAATGTTTCTAAATATCAGTTTTTATTCCACAATTGATCCCTAATAGGATTGAAAAAGCCTCTCTAATAAACAGCTACAAAGAGTTATGCATTTTGTAAAGTAAACGGTCTTAAAAGTAACTATTTTGTTTTTTTATTTCAAAATAATTAAATTCGCAAAGGAAATGAATTTCCTTAGATTTTATTCAAATGAAAAACTAAGTTAATGTAAAAAAAATTTTTGCAAAGTAACCTAAATATTTTTAGAAAAAAAATTATTAGATCTAAAGAGTGGCATAACGGAGAATATCAGGGCCCCCCTACAAAGTCAGATTTTGGGCCCTAAGCCCAAATACGTACTTGGAATCAGTCAGGCTTTGGGCCCTCCAAGGATCCTGGGCATCCCCTCACTGCGGGAGTGTATGTTACGCCACTGAATCTAAAATATAGATGCCTATAATTTTAACAACAAGATAAATAATTCTGTTTATTGTTGTGAACAGAACTAGTGGCTTAACGGAGAATATTAAGAGCCCCCTGCAATGTCAAGTTTGGAGCCCTTTGCCGTACTTAGCGTCAATCAGGCTTTGGGCCCCCGAGAAACCTGGGCTACCCTCGCGATGCAGGGGTTGCGAGGGTGTACGTTACGCCCCTGAACAGAACACATTTTTTACCTTCAGTTAAATATGAGTTTAACTTGCAATATATTTGAATTCATTCAAAAAGTTTTATTACGGACTTCAAGTATCCCATATTTAATTATTTGCAAATTGAAACGTCGATGTTTATGCTATTTTTATGTTCAGCTTTTAAAATTATCGCTATGCATACATATAAACGGTGATGAATATTCTAAAAAGTTCAACACGAAGATGAGGACATTGTAAGAGATTATTTTAAGGAAAATTCATTTAAACTAATAAGATATCTTACAAAAGAGAGAGCAAGCATTATCTAGCCGAGGTATTCTTAGTTAATTTTGAGTTCACGTAACGTGTAATTAATATACAGTTGCTGATCACACATTTCCATTTAAAAAGAGATTTTTCAGATAGAAACAGAGCAGAGAACGGTACTTTGATCTTAAAAGATTGTAATCATTTCAGGAAATAAGTTTATGCTCAAGTAAGAATGATTAAATGCACAATAATTTCGAAATTTTTAGTAATATACGTTATCCAAAACATCAAAGAGATTCATTTAATAGCATTAATAAATAAAGTGGTCTTAGGGGTCTAGATAGCTCTCAAGGTTTCTAAAAATGTTATTTTAGTGAGTAATTAGTAAGGAAGAAGATTTTTTTTTATCAATTAAAGCATGTAACCAATGTTTCGGTTGTTTTTCTTTCATGCAGATCAGGCGTTTAAATTATAAAATTGTTTCCATATTATTTACTATGTTTCGTTTTCCCATTAAGAGTTTAATAATTTTTTTTAGAAAATACATAAAAACGTGAGTACTTGCAATTTTTTTAAATATTACTATCATTGTTGCCGTTAATGTTCACTATTGTAGGAATCCTTCAAGGATAACCAGAAAAGATTATTCACATAAATTTCATGTTTTAATTGCCGTATAAAACAAAACAAAAAAAACGCACGTGAAAGTGAGTTTATGAAACAATATATCATAGATCAAATTACAGAGGCCCTCAACTTAATGAAAATAATGGGTTTCTTGAAAATGTTGTGAATGTCGAATGTTCAAAGTAGAGTGATGTACAAAAATATCCACCAAAAATTGTATTTTAAAGTATTTACTTATCAATGTGTACATCATTAATTTTCGAGTAGAAATTCTGCAAAGGTTGTGGGTCTACTGGAGTTTTGGATATTTGGGCCCAAGATTAATAAGGCTTTATTTTTACTATTTTGCTTATCTTTTGGCACGAAAGGAAAAAAGTGAACCAATATTTAAATATTAAGCAAGGGAAACCAGGCGTTTTTATTTGATTTCCCAATGACTGGAAGCAATTCTTTATCTTTCCCACTGAATGCTCTAAGATTTTCTGCATGGTAAATTTGTAATGGACTTCATTTTAAATCACCTACAAGTTCCATCAAGAATCAATAACATTCGGTTTTGGAAAGCTTACATCCTGGGACAACAGATTCTTTCTTCGATAAAAATGTGCGATTTGGTATTTTTTTCCAAAATAAACGCATCTGTATTGAATATTCGAGAATATTCTCTATCAAGAGTTTTTTTGGACAGTGAGGAAATAAGTTCTTTTACTGGCATCTTTCCCACGTCGGCTTTACTCCAGCGAATTTAATAATATGAAAAGACTATCACATTTTAAATTTGCTAAACCAGTCATTACTTGCTTGATACACACATCGTGTTGAGATCTTCATTTAATATACTCTTCCAATCTTTATATAATTATAGTTTGAATAATTGGAAAAATTAGAGAGGTATTATTTTGATGTTGATCATCAATCCGTGATGGCAGAGTTCGTTCTGTTTCGTCCATCAGAATGCTGAGTCTTCTGGAAACTATGTTTAAAGACTTATTCACATATTTTGAACGTATTTCTCAATTTTACTCTTATTTTTCATTATTGAATAAATTTTTTCATTATCGACAAAAATATTTAAAAAGTTGAATTTTTAAAAATGTGCGAAATAGCGAATTGTGTGAAAGTCGAGATCTGTCGATGTATTATAACAAAAATTTGTCTTTGGTATAATTATTGAACTCTTGTCACACATTCTATACAAATAAAATTCATAAATTAATTTAAAATTCAAGTTTCGATAGTCAGTTAGTAATTAATCATTTTTATGTGGAATTTTGAACAACATTTAGCAAATTCCTGCACTTTTCCACTCGAAGAAATGTCATTTTTTTTTCAAACAGATGTATTTTCAAAACATGTATTATGTTGGAAAATCCCTTTTCTAATTTTATTTTTTCAAATAACTTTTTCCCGTAAAATATACAAATAAATAATTAACTATACATAACTATTTGAGATCAGACGCATAATTTGATTATAAATAATAAATAAAATAGATAAATTAATTCATAGACTTATCTTTATGGACGTTGATTTCTTATTTATATTGTAACAACAAAATAACAATTAGATCTCCCTTTATATTTCGAGGTGAAGTTAATTTTATTACACTCGGCTCAGGCATTAACAGACAATATGAATATGAGTTATAAAATTGTCATTGATGTGTATTTACCTTATTAATTAATGCATCACTTCAAAACTACAAAATACTATTAGCAGCGAACTTTTCAATTTTAAACCACTTTCAAGTGACAAAACACCTGAGTTGGTATTCACTATCCAAGCTTCCATTCCAAAAAGAACTTGGAATCTCAACAGATTTATCGTGCATGCCCCTTTAAATGCAGAGTCTTTAGAGGAACCAGGACTCGTACCTATGATTCGACAGAAAAATATTGGTCACGAGTTAATGACTGTGAACATTCGGCCATTTTGCTTTCTTTATTGGTGGAAAGGGAAAGACAAAAGCCTTTTTCTAAAGTTACAGCACTTGTGATTTGAGCGTGTAAGTGTTTATTAACGTTGCACTACTATCACAAGGTTTACCGTGGATAGCCTAGTGGTTAGAGCATCGGACTCCAGACCGGAAGGCCTGACTTCGATACCCGATGCCACCAAATACCCTCCGAGTACACACGGAGTACGGGCTTGTTTAATCAGTGGGTCCGAAGTCTTGTGGGCTGTATCAAGAGAGCTGGGGACTGGAGAATATTTCCCTCCCCTTCAGTTCCATGCCTAAATTGTGGAGGTGGAGATAAGTGGTGTCGCCATCTATCGTCCCTTCGGGGAATTTCACCGAGTTAATTCGCACTGTCACCAGTATGTTCCTCAAGGCCAAGGCCTACGATAGACGTACTTCTTGCCCCTTGCCACGCTGAATTTCGTGGGCCTCGTTCTGACTATGTCAGACAGGTAGCATTAGCCACAACAACAAAAAGGTTTACTAGCGACGCACCTCGTAATTTTGAATCGTGGTCAAGTGATAACACCTGAACTGGCACCAACCTCTCCGAACTTCCACGCCAGCCCAACAGAAGTACTTTGAGCCTCGTCAGACTTTAAGTGGAGATTATAGGTCGAACACATGCCACGAGTCCGTGACATGACCGCAAGGCTATACGTAGCCACCACTTTCTTTATTTTTTTTTCTCTAGAAACGTTTACTTTTCCTTCCAAGTTTTTCAAGATATATTGATTTTTTCTGGGAGAGGTTAAAAAATTTATTATATTATAGAAAAGAAAAGAGAGAAAAAAACAAATAAAATAAAATATTTTCTTAACTTATTCATTTTTCCATAAAAGAGAGTGAAGTTCTATACTCCTCGCCTTCATTCAATTTTGAGCAATATACAAAAAAACATAAACATATGTTAAAGTCAGTGGCGTAACGTACCCCCGAATATTTTCCGTTAAGCCACTGGTTAAAGTCTCTCTCTCTCTCCTCCCTTTCGAAATAATATAACTAAAACCAGAAACTTTAAGAGTAATGTTTGTTCAATATAATTTATAATGATATGACTAGCAAATATATGTTTCAAATGATGGCGAGATTAAACCAAATACATAATGTGTGTGTGTGCAGGAAAAAAGATGTTCATTTTCCTTCGGTATAGTTCAATTTCTCAAACAATAACTGTTAACAAATTAATAAGATGAGGAGCGATTAATATGTTTAACATCATTGTAATCAGTATTTCTGCTTAAAAACGTGAACCTAAAAACTCGATAATTAGATTCATTTTCACGGTTTCTACACCGTCTCTCACCGTGAAAAAAGTTTCACCCATCTTCCTGGGAGGAGTCATATTTGGACATCGACGTGCCTTAACCATGGGTCACGTGACTTCTCCTACCCCCGCAAAAATGAATGTCGATGACGAAGAGGTAGCTGAACTGGAAACTTTTTCTTCAAAAGTTTTGAAAAACTCGTCGCGCGGAAAACAGCTACCATGCCCATTACGCGACAGATATCTTTATACCTACCTCCCCCCCGTACAATTCAAAGACTCTTTTTTAATATGTGCGGGAAATTTATTTATAGAAGGGCGAATTCTTCAGAAGTTGGAAGGGATTGGAGCATCAAAATTGTTTGTGCATTTAAATAAAATTAACTTAAATGTTTGTGTAAAGTAACCTGATTAAGTATTATTTTTGTTTTTAAAAAAACGAAAGGGATGTGTGTGAATCCTGGAATTTTTTGCGAACCTCAGCTTTATGTTTCTCTCAGAATTTTCGAGCAAAAGTTATTTGGGATGATTTAAGATATTGCACGAAAAATTATGAGATACTTCACTCAATTAGACGAGCATAGAATAAAATATTTCATCACCTTGTTAAATTTTGACTGATTCTCATTATGCTGAATCTGTATAATGGGACATGGTGACTGACTTCGTAAATTGAATTACAGTTGTATAATAAGAAGTGAGAACCACATCTTATATCTCAATTTGTCTTATTACATCATAAGAGGTGTATGTTACCTATTATATGTTTAACGACAGGAAGAGTACTTAATAACTAACTAGTGTTTTGACTGAATGCTTTCTCGATTACGTATCTAATTTGCTTCTTTTTCAATTCCTACTTTTAACTCCCACTCTCTATATATTTATTTATTTTTTTATCTTGGTGTATTTTCAATCGTTAATAAAAAACATTTTAAAGCGCTCAATTGAGCTGAAATTTTATATACATGATTATTTTGGATGACAATACAATAGTTTAATTACAATTAATAAAAATTAATTGATTAAACCTAATTATTTAAAGAATTACAAATACAGCCACGTTGGCGAGTTAGCGACCATTCTGGCGACTTGTGTCAATTCTTGTGAAAAGGTTTTTTTCTCACGTTTTAAAGCATTCAGTTGAACTGAAATTTTATATACACCATTGTTTTGGATGACAATACGATACTTTAATGATAATTAATAAAAATTAATTACCACTTAATGTTGTGATTCTGTCATATGTATATATATATTTATATTAATTGTAACTATTTAATAAAAAGCAGCTAAAAAATAAATTTTTTCTTTGTTGATCTAAGTAGGAATTGACTTTAAAAAATTTTTTTTATATTACTTATTTATGCAGACTTTCAGGACGTCTCTGTTTCCCCCATAAATATTAGTTTAAAAAACAACTGTTAAAAACAGATATAATTGGATTAATTTGCAACATGAAACAAAATAGAGGAATTTTCGAAATCTGAGACGAACAGCATTTTATAAAACGATCACGAACTAATTCCGTTATGTTAGAAGTTAAAAGCTGTCTTAGCATAAAGAACATGCCTCCAGCTCAGAACACATTTTTCTGGTCTTAAAAAAACCAATTAAACAATAATGTATTATTCCGAATTCATTAACCTTTAGAAAACAAAATGCGTTTTATTATACTGTTACTCAATCGGAAGTCGACGGACAAGGTGCTGGGTTCTCTCGGCTACTGAGCGAGTTCACCCTGACAACAAATGATTAAGTTGGCCGTTCGCTAGCTTCGGTCAACGCATACACACTGCTTCTCACATATCAGCGCAAACAAATTCAGCTCCATCAATTTTATTTTTAATTTTCTTAAGGTCTTAATCATTAACTTTTAATTTTTATCTTTTAATTTCTCAATAGTTACTTTTTCAACCACCCCTTAAATCATGGCAAACTATTCATTAATTCTAACATCAACCATTCTGATAAGGGATTAAGACCTCATATGAGATCATGTGCCCCGATGACCATTGTACCCTATTATACTGTTAATTTGTGTATAAAACAATCTTTTTTTTCTTTTCTTTTTTTTTTTTTGCACTAATGCAAAATTTGTTCCATAATTCATCTTCCTATAGTATAATGCTAAATGGTTTTAAACTTCACCTGCTCAAATGAAAAATTATGCATTTTCGAAAAGTTTCTAATTTTTAAGAATGTGTATCAGCGATACTCAACCTGCGGCCCTCCGAACCTTTTTAAGTGGCCCGGTCAGGGCCCATTGCTCTGAAAAATTCCCTTATTTAAGAACAATATATTAAAGATTTGGTGTCAAAGAAATCAAATATATAAATTTTTTCGTTTTTTGTTGTCAATGTCGTACGCGTGCGAAATGAAATTCTTTTTCTATTTGAAACGGTTACGGTTAGTGATTACAGACAACAGTGGAGTAGTGACAGTTTTATGAGTGGAACTAATTTTTAACTAGCTTTCATATCTTGCAAATGAAAAATATCATCCATTCAAGATGATTGGGAGTGAAGTAAGTAAGTAATTGCTTGATTTGTCACGAAAGTGCTGAATTTAAAAAATATAAATAGACAGGAATCATTCAATGACACTTTTCCTCGAAAATCTCTTTCAAGATGTAATGAATAGGCTTGTTTGAAAAATCTTTGCAACAGCAACAAAACCCCTTATGGGGTTTGTTCAAGAGCATAGCTACCGCCGTATCAATGATATGGGGCCCCCAATCTACTGGGGCCCAAATATGTGCAACTACATTCCTATTAACAGGGTCCTCATATCTAAAAAAGGGCCTCGAAGCAGTTTTGAAGGGGTCCACTCAGAACTAGCTACGCCGTTGAGTTATTGATAATCATATGAAACCGTTTACTGATGCAGAAGTTGTGAAAGAGTGTTTCTTAAGTGCATCTAATTCAGTGTTAGTGACAAAAATAAAAAATATAAAAAATAAGAATTAAAGAAGCAAAACAGGAGTTAAAGTATTTTTACCAATTTTCCACATTTTAAACCCCTCTTTTATTCTCATGATGTGGCCGCGTGAAATTGCTAACATATGCTTGCGGCCCGCGTGAAATAGCTGGTATCTGTATATATATGCGGCCCAACAGAAAAAAAGTTTGAGTACTCCTGATGTATATCGTATAATAAACAAATACATGTATGAATTACAATGTCAAAATTTTTTTGTCTGAAATATTTTCGGAGCTTAAATGGCGCTTTTCCACATAAGACGAAGACAGCTTTATGAAAGAGAAACTGTTGGGAAATTTAATAATGAAGATATTTTTCGTGCAAATCAGATTCAACACATTAATTATTCAAAACTTTCTTTCCTTTTCCATCAACTAATAGGCTAAATTCACATGATACATGCAATTAAGTGTTCTCCATTAAATTCAAAACTGACATTAGTATTGTACATCTTCTTTTGTGCTTGTAAAATCCAAATACAGTTTTTGATTTAACAATTAGGTTAAAATGTTCACATATTTAGATTCTTCAAAAACATTTTCAAAGTTTAACAAAAAAAAATTCTTATATTATATGAGTACTTTTGAATCAGATGTCTTTATTTTTACTTATGTGAGTTATTATTGTTGTTGAAAAATATGTAGCTTTTAAAAGAAAGTTTCTGTTTACATCAAAAGTATCCCTCTCAATAAATAAATAAAATACAGCAAAAGTTGACAACAGCGAAACACGTACCTGACGTCACATGATTTTATGAGCTGATGAGCTGAGAATTCGTGATTGCAGTTTTCGTAGGGCTGCAATGTCACGCAAATTTAGCCCATTATTTTAATGCATCACTAATATTAATGACATAATCAAATGTGCTAGACAGTGTCGCATGTCACTCTCTCTCCCCCTCTATTATTTTATGTCCTTTATAATTTAAGACTGTGACGATCTATACGCGATTTTCTAATTAATCCTCTTGGGAAATCTTTGGGCTATCAATTCGCTTTATTCACAACCAACCCCTCGGAAGAAGAGAATCGTGACATGTAAATTAATTTACTATAAATAGGCGAGGTTTTTAGCTTGAGAGAGGAGAGAAGATATACTCAAGCCAGGTGAGATTGCTACTGAAGGTGCAATATTTGAATTAGAGTGATTTGATTCTTATTAGAAAGAGACCTTAAAGTGACGATTGTTCCCTAAGACTGAATTAAGATTAGATTAGATTGGATAATAGGTTATATCCTTAATTAAGATACGGATAAAGTTTGTTAGTCGCCTAATCGCTCTCTTTTAATGTCGTTGTTCCACTTTTACGGTTTTCTTGAGACATTCTCTTAATATTATTACTTGAAATGGTGTCTGTTCTTAGTGTGGAAATAAATAGATTAGTTGAATCATGTCAAGTGTTTCTTCCTCCCCCCCCCGCTCACATCTAGATGCCCGCGAGAGGATCGAGCCTCTTATATACAAGATTCAACTGATTTTCCATCTTCCTATCTGTTTTTTACCCCAATTTTTCAAGCAGTTTATTTAAATTACACTATATACTTGATATGTAATTTATTTTGTATATTCTTATATTTAGTATTTATTACTACTACCCTATATAGTTATTTTTAATTTTTTCTTTCTTTCTTTCGATGGGAAAAATATTATTCTCATCATAATTATATATTAGTTTCAAACCAATGTAATTTTAACTGACAAACTCGTGATCAATATCCGAGTTTTAACCTCGGATAAACTATTGCTTTCAAATATTGGTTCTTTTATAGCGCTTATAATTATTTCAAATAGGAAAACAGAGACGTTTTATCAAAACATGAGATTAGTTACAATGTTCCCAGGATCATTAATAAACCAGTTTACAACTTAAGTGCACATATTTTTTATTTAAATACTAGGGGGGATACTTCCATTGTACAAATTATACAACTGTTCATATATTCATTGCTTCAATTGTAAAACTGTAATTCACATGAATCAAGTAATGCTTTTTCCAAACTGTGGTTATGTATAAATTAATTTATTACAGAATCACAAAAATCTTTTATATAGAGAGTATATATAATGCTATAAACTCTTGAGATTCTCGAGAGGTATTCGAATCTAAGGATAGTAGCGCAGACAAACACGTTAAATTTACGCTAATGAGGTATTTTTCCGTTTCCCTGGCTCAAATCTCCCCAAGTTGGAGTTATAGGTGTGACGTTTCCACATCACACAGCTGAAAGATCGGCTTCTTTTTGTGGATAGGATAATCGCGTTCCTATGAATACGTGCATCCTTAAAATATTACGAGGTCTTGTCTTTGGTTATCGCCTCGGCAATCTTTGACACCGTGAGAACACCCTACTCCGCCCACGAGCTGAATATAACTCGAGGATAAAGAGGCCAACCACTACCATCCAGAGACCCTAGAGAGGACAGAGAAGTCCGTTGGAAAACTTCTAAGATCACGGATGTAAACTGCTCCCTAACAAACATCAGAATTTGGATTTAAATGAACTAACCAATCTTTTAAATAACTTCAATGAAAAAACGTAAACAATAGCTGTGATGTAAATAAACCAATTATATTTACATTAATAAATATCACGCTACCATTATTTTTCTCAAACGTCACGCTGGCGGCAACACACAATATACACATAAGAAATAGTAATAAATTTTAGTTCTCATTGGTTTTGTATCCATTTTTGATGAATTTTGAACAAGACGTTACTGGTAAGAAAAGACCATGACTTGTTTTGAAATGTGATGGGAAAAGGTTGCCAAAGGGAATATTCTGTTTGGCGTCGGTTGTATCATTTTTGGCAACTTTATCGCCTGCGTCCGGATAAACGGGAAAGTACCAGGATAGAAAAATTCATATTTTTAAAATTTATTTTATTTCAAAGAAGATTTGTTATGTAAATTAATTAGTTTTTTTGTGAAATTTATTATTATTATTTTAAGTTATTTTCATTTCAAAAATTAACTTTAGCTTTATATATAAAAACTTGAATTTAATTCTTTAAGTTTCTATGTTCTCTTTTCTCCTTTCCTCTATTTCTGAGAAAATATTTTATAAGAACATACCTATTAAGAAGTTGTATTTCATTTCAGTTCTCAATTTCATGAACCAACCGAAAAAAATGAACGAAAGCTCACCAGAAGACATAAATTCAAAGGTGGGGAAAACTGAATATAAAATTACACTAAACGAAAAATCAAAAATAGGAGCCAAAAATTTAATAGCTGCCTCTTTCCTTTTTAATTTTTTTGTCAAGTTAAACATATTACTCGAAACTACTCATCACTTACTCTTTCAGCTCAAAATATTCTGATTTTTTTTTTTTTTGTTGTTGCTTTCCGAGCTTTCTGAATAAGTTGTGATGACTGTTCTATTTAAATGGATGAAATCACGAGTCTCTCTCGTATTTTTCTGCAATCACATGGATAGTAATTTAGTAAGAATATAATCTGTTTTCACGGGACAAAAATTTACCTTAGCGTCCTTGAATTATACCTAATTTTCAAACTGGGAATGACATATTTGCGAATTTGTTTCTGGTTTAGTTATCTTTTTTCAATTCCTACTATTGGGCTCACTCTCTCCTTGTATATATATATATATATAAGGTAATTATGCAATTATTTGCAAATGGCTTTATACTAATATGCTAAACAAACATTTTCATAATAATTCTGCTTTTATAAAATCTAATTCAAGCAAAAGATAAATTTTTAATCGAATCTGTGCTTTTTATAAAAAAATAGATTTACGTATTTCGGATATTAAATTCCCTCATACTTTCCTAACTCCTAAATTTCATAAAATTCCTGTTAAATTTAGAACTATTACGAATGGTTTTAAAACTTGTATTACACTTCCGGGCAAAAGCTACAAAATATTATTCAATCTACATTAGACAAAATTGATAATTCTATTATTGTTAAGAATAGTATGGACATTATTAAGTACATGCAAGGTAAAAAAGTTATTTCTATGCATACCTATGATTTTGAAGATTTATTTAATTCCATAGATATAGAAGACATGTTTAAGATTCTTAAAATAGCATATAGCAAATACTTTTAAATAGGATATTAAAATATGATAAATATATTTCTATTATTGAATTAGTATTAAAAGAAAATTATATTTTCCATAATAACGCTTATTATCAGCAAATTAAAGGTTTACCACAAGGGGGACCAGCTAGCAACTGCTTAGCAAATATCTACTTGCATTTTTATGAAAATGAAAGTATTAGTTATGAATCTTGTTACTTTTTAGATACATAGATGACTTAATTATGTTTAGTAATATAGTAGACTTTGTTCCTAACCTTAATTATCATCCCACTATTTAAAATTAGTAAAAACTAATTATAATAATGAGTCAGCTAACTTTTTGAACCTTCAATTAAAGGTTAAGAATAATTTGCTATTAAGTAATATTTTTGATAAAAGAGACTCATTTGATTTTAACATTATAAAAATGCCTTTTTGGGGTAGTAACCTACACCTATCAATATTTAGAAATATTATCTTAAATTTTATAAAAAGAAACATTGATTTAGTTACTGATAACATTTTAAAACAATTTAATTTTGTGAATTTTTGCAATAATTGCTTAGAATACAATTATCCAAGTAAATTTATTTATAAATATATTTCTATTTCTAATTAAATATATTTTTATCTTAGTTCATTATTTTATTTAAAAGTTCCTTTTTTAGTTTATTTTAAAAAAAAATTTGTAAGCGCCTATTTTAATTGCTATATATCGATTAGTATATAATCATCCAAGTTTTTGTTATATATTTTTATTTGACTTTATCTATTCTTAAATTTGTTCATTATCGTTTTTAAAACTTCATTTATTTTGTTTATTTGTAAAAAAAATCTTAGTGCTTTGTTTAATTGCAAAATAAATATCTAGGTGGCGCCACTATTTTTTTTCTTCTCGAATAGTCTTTCCAATTTTTTTTACGTCATTTCGCGTAGGGAGCTTATTATGGAAGGTTGAATTTTCGATTTCCAGTAATTATTTTACACGTAAGTTTTTTTTATTTATTTATTTATTTATTCCACTCCTTGTGACATTCATTATTGTTCTATTTTCTTAGCTTCATTTTAATATATTATCAGGTTTTTCTTCCACGTGTTGTATTAGGCTTAACTTTTCAACTAGGTGTGTTTTTTTTTCCTATTATGTCGAAAGTTTCTGCTGAACGGTGAAGGTAGGATCCGTAAGGCATTGATAACCCTAATTCGCTGGCCTAATTCAGCGACAGCTTTAGAAATCATAATAGGTCTCCAGTTTAGTCCAAAGACTTTTTTGTATCAACATTTGTTATGTCTGGTGAATTCCAATTTCTTCCTGCTTTAGAACTGTAGGTTCTAGTACTTCTTCACTGTTATTTTATATATATATATATATCTTGTTCAAATTTTCAATCGTTAATAAAATACTTTCTATTTATCCAATCAAGTTCAAACAATTTTTTTTTAACCTGTACTGGAGGACACTTGATGTTAATACAGTTTTTTTAAATATTAATTCATTAATTAAATTAAGTTGATTAAATTAATTACCGGTTTTCGACGCCAACTAAAATTCGTCTCCATTGTTGTAACAATGTAACTGTTAAAACGATGACAAAAGTTGACGTCGAAAATCGGTTTTTCAGCCAAACCTGTAACGGGTCTAACCGCGAATCTTCTACTAACCCTCTTGGGTAAAATTATTCTTTTTAACTGTGAATTCAGTTGAAAACTTTTTTCGTTGAAGACGTGATTTAAACGTACTTCTATTTAAACGTTGGCATTAGAGTATGCGAGGATGGTCGATGGTTGATAGTTGACGGTTGAAAATTGATATTGAATTGGGAATAAGATTACGACCGGAGGTAATATAGTTAAGCAAGACATCTAAAGAGAATTCAAACGTAGGAGTCAAGAGCGCTCCAGTATTTAGTTAAGTACTTTTTTATATGTTAGTTGAATTAAGCCTATGCAATTGCTCTTCCGGGTTTAATATTGAGTGCATTCCCTCTTTAATTGTGTTGGTTAAGTGAAGATAGTAATAAAATTGTATATTTAAAGTGCTATGGCTGATCTTTGCTCGAATCCCAAACACTAACGTCCTTCGGGGCGTTACAACACTTAGTGCACTTATATTCCTTTCAGAGTCAAAGCCCTGCATACATGCACGTATATTTGATATATTCGATTCTGAATAATTGCGTAATTCTTCGTCAGCATTATTAATACCCTTGGTTCAAACTTTTTGTAAAAATTGACATGATTTGTCATTTTTTAACATTTTGCACAAGAAAGTGTGCGAGCATGTATATAAATCGTGTATGTCATTCTTTTAATTAGAGATAAAAAAATTCTGTATGGTGTCCTATTTTTTCCATATGGTAGAGTTTCTCAAACTGTGGAGTGTGCCCTGCTAGGCGGGGGGCGTGATAATCCTGCGAGAGGGCGCCAGCATATCGAAAAGTCGAAACAAAAAATTTTTATAATACAAATTTACTGAAAGGAAGAAAAACAAAATGCATTCTGACATAACAAAAATAAAATACATATTTATACTGATATAATATACAATAAATGTATAGCACTGCACAACGTATTAGATAATTAATTTATCATTACTAAGTTAGGAACACGATTAAAATAATTACTAGGGACTCTCATGGGCTTGTCATATACAAGATTTCTGTTCAAAATTTACTATACTTATCTTGATAATTTGTAATTAAAATCGTATTGTAGCTTTACGAAAAAGTATAATTATTGAATTCAATACATTGTTATTGTATGGAGGGGGGCACGATGAAAATTATGATTGAAAATTGGGGCGCAAGTATTTAAAGTTTGAGAAGCACTGCCATACGGTAAAATATGTATCAGTTCTTCATAATATTGTTTCCAACATATGACTTATTTAGTTTTGTCGTACTGTAGAAGTATCACTGTAATTCAAAATACACTTGTTGTCTTCGAAAAAGAATATACAGTGGATGATCGGTTAACGAATATAATCCGTTCCAAGACTATGTTCGCTATCCGAATTGTTCGTTAACCGATCATCGATTCACCATAGACTTCTATGTGAAATCGATTAACTCGTTCTGGAGACCCTAAGAAAATGAAATCAAAACCGAAACTGATGGTCTAATTTGTATGAACATTCTATTGGAATTTTTTTTTTCAATAGAGCTTTGAAGCTTAATAGGTAATCAACATAATTCAGGAGAGATGAAAAACGATTTTTAGTCCGTTTCTCATATTTCACGTATTTTTATGGTGGTAGCGCGTCATCGGCACCTTTATATTTTATAGTCTGCACTGTTTAAAAAAATTAAGAATTCTCTTAATTTATTTGCCATGTCAGCAAATCCACTCGCCCATAATTTATCAGCTGTCAGAAAATATTGATATTCATATTGAAATTCAAGTATTCAAGTGTGTATTGATTTTAGTCATAATAATAATTATTGAATGACCTTTAAATTCATTGTTAATTCAAGTTTCATTTAGTAATTATCAGTACTAAGCATGCTTTAAACATTTCTCCTTTCAGTGATCTTATTTTTTATGCAAAATGATAACAAATGTTTAATATTAATTTTTTTTCAGAGCCGAGAAGTGTTCGTTAGAATTCGTTTTGTTCACTATCCGAATATGTGTTCGTTGTCCAAACACAAAAAATCTTTCTTAAAAGTGTTCGTTATCCGAACACAAAAATCTTTCGTGAAAGTGTTCGTTAACCGAACACACACTGTATTTCAATGAATCAATGAATAGAATAGTTATTTCTCTTTCTGGATACCTTTTCTACAATATCATTACAATAGGTAATTAAAAAGAAAGATGCTTGCAGTCAAATATTTTAAAACCAGTATGCTTAAATACTTCAAAATTTTTACAATTTTTATCTTTCAGTTAAAAGTAATAATTGTTACTCCTAAAAATCTAAATCTTATGAAAATAAAAGCATCGTTGCACAGTCTCATAAGAACAGAGTGTTCGTTAAAAAAGTATTTGTTATGCATTATTTTTTTTCCAATGTTTCTTTTAAAAAATTGCACCTACCTTAGTTTCCAAGTAAACTTTAAAGAAAAAAGAAAGAAAGAAAGAAATTAAAAAAACAAGTAAATAAAGCTGTGATTGTTTTACATTCCAAAGGATGGCAGATTTCCCATCACATTCACAATTTTAAGAACATGCACTTGTTTATAACACATTCTTTGTCAATGACTTGAAAAACTGACAAATAATTTTTAAGCGAAAGAAAATTATTAATCTGTCATTTTATGATATCTTGTATATAGCTCACAACTTTGTTAACTAAAACAACCCTCAAAAATTGCTGCATGTGTAATTTTTCTTATATTTCAGACATATTTAAATAAATTATAGCGAAAAAAATATAATAATTGGTTATACACTGCTGGCCAACGTAAATGCAACGCCAAGAAAGACAAGAGATAGCACAACAAAATTTATTTTGTAGATAACATGTTGACCAAGTATCAAATGATTAAATTTATAGACTTCTGTGAAGTGTGGTTCCTGCCAGAATCAGTAGCCAGAATAGCCGCCATTGTTGGAGATCACAGCTGTCACACGCCTCGGCATTGATTCAAAGAGACTTTGGATGTGTTCTTGGAGTACAGCAGACCAAGCAGCTTTCACACGTTGCCAAAGTTGATCTGGTGTGGCAGCTGGGGGTGTAATCTGGGTCAATCGTTGGGCAACCATGGACCACATGTTTTCTATCGGAGAAAGATGCGGAGAGCGAGCCGGCCAGGGAAGCAATTCAATCTGATGATTGACGAAGAACCTTTGTACAATGAGTGCCACGTGTGGTCGCGCATTATCCTGTTGAAATATGCTGTGACCAAGCCCTGAAGGTAAGGAAGGACAACTGGCCCCAACACCTCGGAGATGTAGCACTGGCTGTTTAAAGTACCGGCAATGCGTACTAGAGGAGTACGAGAGTGATATCCAATACTGCCCATACCATAATACCCGGTGCAGGACCAGTGTGGCGGTGCATAACGCAGCTGTTCAGCATCCTCTCTCCGGTGTCTCCAGACTCGAATCTGACCATCGTGTTGTTGCAGACAGATGCGTGACTCATCAGTAAAGACAACTTCATTCCATTCTGCCGCCCACATCCTTCTTTCATCGCACCATTTCTGCGTCAAGGGTAGACCAAGCAATGGACTTCTTGCGGACAGACCACTCTGCTGTAAACGGTGTCGAATGGTACGCGCAGACACAGAATGATGCGTTACAGACTCAATGTGCTGTGGTATGGTTCGTGATGTGACTGAGCGATCCGTCACTGCCATGTGCACAATTTGATTGTCCTCACGTGAAGTGGTGTTCTGAGATGGATGCGATCGACCACGTCGGTCCGTCGTACCCTCCTGCATCCAATGGTCACATATCCGCATTACAGTTGTTTGGTTTCGTCCAACACGACTACCGATTTCCCTGAAAGATAATCCACAATCTCGGTAGGCCACTATCCTTCTTCTGTCGAACTCGGATATTTGATCAAAAGCTGATCGCTGTTTTCTAAGAGACAGAACTGATCGTTTTTTGAAAAAACCACAAGAAAAACACAATTGTCGAACTTGAAATCGTCGAAATCTCCAAGCCTTAAATAGCGCTTTGAGGTGGCGCTACAGGCGCGCGTGATGTGTGCGCTGAAATTCTAATCATTTGCATATCTCACCTCCGCTAATGCATGTTTTAAATTTTATGTAATTTGCGGGTTTCCTTCAAGGTGTTGCATTTACGGTGGCCAGCAGTGTATAATATAGTAAATAAATTACATAAGAATAAAATGATTAACGAGAAAATTAATGTCATTGGGGTAAAAGCTTGGAGTGCTCTATATCAATTTTGTTATAATTTCTTACTAGTTCTAGTCCGAAATGCTGGGTTAGTGTAAAAATGTAGTATACAAAGCACCCCACACGCTTTTACCACAATGACATTAATTTTCTCGTTAATCAAAAATCATCAAGCTCAAATTTAGCATTGAATGTAATCTTATAATTAATTTGTAATTAATTACTCAATAAACATTTTGCTTTGTCGCACTTATTATTTTATTGAATAGTGAAAATTATTATAATAAACTATTTTACATAGTGTGTTATAAATAAGTAAAAAATTAGAGTATTATAGATATGTAAAATTCTTTTTAACTTATTTTATTGCTAGGGTGCCTGGCAAATTTTGAAATTGTTAAAAGTATACCGCAACAACAAATTTTAAAAAATTAAAAAATATGTTGTTATGGTTAATCGAACTAAAAAATAAAAAAATAATTTTTAATATAAGAATAAAATTATTTACGTGAAAATTAATGTCATTGGGGTAAAAGCGTGGGGTGCTCGATATCAGTTGTTATAATTTCTTACTAGTTCTGTTCCGAAATGCTGAGTTAGTGTAAAAATGTAGTACAAAGAACCCCACACGCTTTTACCCCAATGACATTAATTTTCTTGTAAATCATTTTATTCTTATATTAAGAATTTTTTACTTTTTAGTTCGATTAACCATAAGGCGTGTTTTTTAGTTTTTTTAAACTGTAATTTATTTTTCATTTTTTAGTTCAGTCTATAGTAAGAGCATGTATTTTTAGTTTTTTAAGCTATCAATTGTTCATTGATGAATTAATCTTAAATGCACCATTTCTTAGAATCTGGAATACCCATTGGCATCCTATCAGTGCGTCGCTACGGCCTAGTCTGCAAAATGTAGGATCAACCAACTGAAGGAAATCTAAAAGAGCTGAGTTTGAAATATAGAACATAAATTATTATTTTTTTTTCATATGCACGAATCTTTTTTTTTTTTTTATTTCCATTTTCAGAAAACTAGATAATTGTTTATATTTTGGTAAGAAATTTCTAACGCACGTGTTCGCTTTTAGGGAGTTGTAACGTAATCTTTTAGTCCCCAAGTCTGGAAATTGGATCTGAAATTATTCGCCAAATCTGGAAATCGTTTGTGACGTCTCCCGCGTCCTTTCTCTAACATAACCTCTGTGTTCTTTGACGGCCACGATTAATGGCAAATCTTTTCCAACCCAAATCCAAGAAGTGAAACGTAGGACAGATGCAAATAAGATAACCTTTAAAAGGACAGAAGTTTTAGTGAGCGCGATGGCAATTTAGAGAAAGTTCAGTTCAGAAAGGATAGAAGTGTAAATTGACGGCTTACCTCTAAGAATCACGAAAATCTCGCCATTCATCCAAGGTACATACCATTGTACGCCAGCTTTGAGGAATATCTGAAGTGGATTGGACCGTTGCTTAGATTTCAAGGTAGGAAGATTATATTCTGAATGCGAATATATTATTAGGATTGTGAGAGTAGGCGGATATAATATAATTATATAGATAAGTGGTCCAATTGCGCGATCTGTGTTAATTACGGCTACGTGTTTTGGTTTATTCTCCCTTAATATAAGTTTGTTCGATATATAAGTAATTTAAGTTAAATTCTTAATAAAAGTCATATTAAGAATTCTAAAATGTCTCATCATTTCGAGAATCCCACACCTCTAACTTACGCTGAAACCTCACAATATGGTCAACGAAGATCGGCCATGTCACACGTTATTCCTGATTATCCTGTTCAGTACAATGGAACAAAATTGTGAAATTATTATTGTATTGTCATCGGTTTTTGACAAGAGTGCAAAATTTCGGATTAATCTGACCATATAAAGCGGGTAAAAATTGAGTTCAAAGATTCCGTTACATACAAGTGAAACTTATAAAAGAGCGTTAAAAATGAGATTACTGACATCGTAGTATAATCTTCAATCATAACGTTTCACACATGATTGAAAGAAATCCAGAATTTATAAAAATTAAAAGAATGTTTACATGAAACTCCTGCACTGCGTCAGGGTCAAAAACATCTACTATTCTTTAGCAAAAGTGCAGTAAAAAAAACAACTTTCGTGTGGTATTTCATAATGTGGGTGTAAACAAACGGAAATAGTGAGTCAGAAAACCTGTCAGACAGCAACAATTTAAATCTTACCAGTTGGAAGATTTCGAGATGACAGTGGGAGAGAGAAAGAGAGACATTTTATTTATTTTTTTTCTTTCTTGTTCAAGGATACACACACAAATAAAGATTTACGCATCAAATCTTTTCAAGATCTAACTAAATGTATTTGTTCTCGTTCTATGTCTATCCGAAAACAACTATTAAAAGTTTCGAAACGAGAAAATTGATGCTATCTAATACAGGGACGTTGCTACGACCGTATCAATGATGCGGGGCCCCCAAGCTACAGGGGCCCCAACATGTGTAACTACAGTACCTCTAACAGGGCTTTCCTTTCTAAAAGGGATCCGAAGGAGTTGTGATACGGGGCCCACTCAGTACTAAATACGCCATTGTTCTAATATCATTAACTCGATTCGTATTTAGTAAGATTCTATGTAAAAAAAAGGAAAAATGGAAGTTCCTAAGATAACTAAAATTCTTAAGAATGCAGGTCATAATTAGAAAAGAATTCCAGTTAGACTTTTAAGATTTTTATATTAAAAGAAATTGCTTTAGAAAAGTCTTGATCAAAGTATTGTTTCTAATTTTCGTGATGTGTTGAAAAAGGATTTCATTCTGCAATTTACTATGGTGATTATAAAGTGAGAAATATATTCTTACATCACACAGAATTTATTTATTCGCAAAGAAATTTTTTCTTTCCTCTGCGAAGCTGAACAAAAATATCAGATAATCAATTTTTAATTGGAAATTATGTAAAGAATATTTCTGTATATAAAGTGTGTGTTAGCGTGCCCCTTAGCTATTTTTCCCCTTTTATTTTATAAAAAAGTGTATAAAAAATCTTTTTCCCCAAATAAGAGATTTGAATCCCGTGCCTCACCATTGTAGAAGTAGAAAACAAGTGGGCGAAAGCAATAGCATATTAATTCATGCTCATTCCTCTCACGTTCAGTCTGCTCTAGTAGCTGTCCGAGTCTAATATGGCTTTTTTTTAATTAGAGAATTATGATCAAACATTCATTTAATTGGTGCTGTAACATTTTCCCGTCACACAGCTGAAAAGTCGGCTTCTTTTTGTGGATAGGATAACTGCGTTCCTATGCACACGGACACCCTTAAAATATTGCAAGGTCCTGTCTTTGGTCATCGCCCTGACAATCTCTGACACCGTGATAACCCCTGCTGGATGTAACTCGAGGAAAAAAAGGCCGACCGCTACCATCCCGAGACCCTAGAGAGGGCAGAGAAAAGTCTGTTGGAAACCTTCGAACAGGACAGATGTAATCTCCTCTCTTACAAACAACATAATTTGAACTCTATAATGAACTAGCCAACCTTTTAATAACTTCAATGTATATACTGTAATTAACAGCTCTGTGACGAAAAATAAACCAATTTTTAAATTAATAAATATCACACTACCATTATTTTTCTCAAACGTCACACAGCGTGGATGAATGGGTCACTACCTCGAAAGTAAGCAGACATTGAGTTTTTTCACGGCCATTGCATCTCCAGTGTATAAAGAGTTCAGTGGCATAACATACACCCCCGCATCACGGGGGCCCCTGAGTTCTCGGGGGCTGAAAGACTGACTGCCACCAAATACCTACCCTTTGTACAAATCAACATGGGGGCCAAAAACCTGACTTTGTATGGGGCCCCAATTTTCTCTGTTACGCCACTGAGTGAATTCATTGTTCCCATTAAAAACCATCATTACAAAGGTTAAATGCCGTGAAGAACAGAAAGTGCTTGAGGAGGATCATCACTGGCTACTCGCATTGTGTTGTTGTTGCTAATGCCATTTGTCTGACGTAGTTAGATCGAGGTCCACGAAATTCATCATGACAAGGGGCTAAATGCATGCCTGTCGTTGGCCGTAGCCTTGAGCACCATACAGGTGACAGTATGATTTAACTCGGTTCCACCCCAATTTTGAGGAGAGAACACCCTGGGGGAGGGCAGAGGCCTCCCACCTCTCCTCACCCCATCCACCAACCTCACGAGAGGACTAGCAGCTCGACGGCTATTTGTAGTACCCCCATGCCACAAAGACACTATACATTTACAAACATCCATGTCTTTCCGGATTCGAACCCAGGCCCTACGGCACAGCAGTCAGCGTCGCTAACCACTATACCGGATGGGCGACACTCGCATTGTAATAACGGACAGATCCCTCATAAGGCAAGAAATCCCTAGGGAATGTAAACTGGTGAAGAAAAAATGTTAGTATAGTCACAGCATTCAAAAGACTTCGTCGCCACAGGACCTCAGACCTAATGGAAAATGTTACCTGAACTGATGTCTTATATCCCGTTGGTCCATGCCGATGGCAGGGTATAAATACGGCTGAGACCCCAAGAAATGAAGGATCCTTCTTGCTTCTAGGATGCTCTGTAAGCTATTGAGGATGGCATTCTCGTCTGAGGGCTATTTACGTTGACTGAATTCCTGGTATGTTTGACATCGTTCTCCATAGATCAAATTTGCCGTAATATATCTGATAACCATGTGTTTTCGTTTTAATGTCTTCATCGTCCCACTGTAACACTGTATTGTCTTTAACTAGATACAAAGACTGCTAAGATGTGCGGCGGTATCTTCATAATCCAGTAACAACCTCCAGACCAGGGTGATCACACTTTTTTCTAATGGTCATGTTAGTCGGCTACGAATCCATAGGTCACGCATTCTATCCATCCGATACTACCCCATTGCTGATCTGGACGTGATATGAACACGCAACCTTCGGATCTGTCATGGCGCCATCTACTAGCAAGAATAGCAATCAAAAGTTGGCAGACTCACTTGAAGCAGCAACCAAAGTCGTCAGACCCACTTGACGCAACTCTACCATTTAACAGCAACAACACGCACGCTCGCCATATCAAATATCTCGTTCGTTCGCCTGTCCACCGACTCACTAGTGAAGGAGTACTGTGGCGTTGTCTTCATAAGCTAGTAAAAGCCTAAGGACAGGGGTTCACTTTTGTCTAGTGGTCATGTCACTTGGCTACAAATCCATTAGTCGTGGGTTCTATTCTTCCGATACCGCCACAGATGTAAAAAGTATTTAAAGAAAATAAACCTAGTTTTTTGTATCCATTCATTGTGGGGTGGTAACTTTATATTGCTTTAAATGTGAGGGATTTAAAAACTGTAAGGATACTCATCATTGTCACGTTTAAAGGGCAAGAAAAATTACTGAGAGTGCCTAAGGTTGTATTTTATATAGAAATGCCGAAGGAGTAAAAGAACAATCTATATGGCTATTTGGAATGTCCTGCAATATTAAGGATTGAAAGATGACGCTCACATTTTCTGTTCTGGCACAATCATTTCTGACATTGGCCATTTCAATGGGGCGATTATATTCGAAGAGTAGTATTCAAATTCATTAATGACACATCTTTCATCTTGGTACCACATCTACAAATCAGTACGACGAAATGTTTTCGAGAAGAAATTAAAGTTTGAAGTGTTCAGTATTTCAGATATTGTATTCTTTCATAATCAGAGAAAAATTTAATGATGTGAAAAGAAAATTACTATATGGAAGGATACAAATACTTGAAAGAAATATCGCATATAGTGAGAGTATCGTATAGTACATATATTTATAATTTATTCAGTTATAAAAATTATTTTCAAAATATTATTTCATTCATGTACAATATATCTTTTCTAAAAATTATTTTAACATGACAAAGATATTCGATTTTTTTTAAAAGAAATTTACGAAGTCAAAAAATATTTATATGTTTGTCTTATCAAAATAGTTATCAATAAAAGTTCAAAACTTATCGAACTCATCATCGATAAAAAAAAAGTTTAATAAAATACCCTCTACACAATTTACAAATCAAAAAATATTTTAGATTGACTAAAAATGAATTTCTAATAAAATTCTTATTTTTTTTATTTTAAATTTGATTTGATAAAAATTAAATGGGAAATATATATTAGAAAAGGATCAGGATAAATATACAAAAAAATTTCCTGATCAGTTCACTTCAAATAAAGGTTTAATTTTTTTTTCATTTAAGTTTTTATTTCAATGATTGTTAAATTTACTTTTATAAGAATTTCGATTGAATTTAATTAGTAGCATATATTATCGTCTGAAGTTAAATCTTCTAACCCACAAACATTATTTCGTGAACAACTTACATAAAAGGCTGAAGGCAAGTTCAATTACAAACGAAGACAAAACATTTATTTCAAGCCAGCCTTACAGCTGCGGAATTCTAAGTGAATGCTAGGGCAATGAAGAGATCGAATGACAATCAATACAATATATATATATATATATATCTGTTTCTTAGAAGTTTAGAAATGCCTGAATTTTTATCCTATTATTTAAAGTTATTAAAAATACTGTGAATCATTCTAAAATAATCATACACAGATCACCTGTTGAAGCATTCAACAGAATGTTAAAATATTACCTTCTGTTTAAGCAAATATTACATGTAAGATTGATACAACTATTTTTTTTTCAATGCTGATTATAATACTTATTAAATTTAAGCTCTTAAACTCAATAGTGTCCAAAATATTCTATACAAAAATACTAAATCTGTATTATCTGAACTAAAAAACAAACATTCTTTATATGTATACAGATGTTGTATCTAAAAATTAATTTGGAATGTCCAATTTTAATTTCTAATAGTAATGAACAAAATATAATGTCACATAAATTAATCACATCTATTCATATAAGTAATTAATTTAATTCTAATAAATTAATTCCCGTTGCATATTTTAATTATAAAAAATGAATTAATTTTATGTCAATCTGCAAGGATTGTACAAATGGCTTCGTGAAAAATTATATTGTAAATAAAATTTTTGCAAATTTAATACTTCATAGTATAAGAGAATTCTCTAGAAAAGATAAAACATTATTGATGAATTCTGTAAAAAGATAAAACATTCGGGAGTGCTTAGAATTATTGATTCCGTGTTAAAAGACTCGACTTTTGGTTACAGAAATATTTTTTTTTAAAAAAGAAAAGTTACATTTGGGGAGGGAATATTATTATTTTAGAATCCCAATAAGAATTTTTAAAGGCAATCAAAACCAATTTCTTCAAATAACATGTAAATTTGTTGAAAATGAAGAGTATTTCCAATACAGAGAAATTAACATCTTTTACATGACAGTATTATTGCTTCCACCATTACTCTTTAAACTCTATCCGTTTCAATTTCATGCAATAAGTAATTATTTCTCAAAAGAAAAAAATAAGAAGGCAGGAAATATTTAGAAACTGGATTAAATTAGCATTGTGATTAAACTTTGCTTTGTTGTCAATTTGCAACAACATTTCTTTAAACTTTGAAGGAGGAGTCAAGTACCTTACCGTGTACACACGCATATAAACTGAATATCATCGCCAGTACTCACCTATCAGTTACTACCCAATCATTTTAACAAATACATAGAATTACTCGTAATTTCTAACAGGAACGTCTTAAGGCATGGGCCCGGGCTCAGGGCCTCACCCTCGGTGGGACCTCGTTTCGTTCTCGACTTTGTCTTAATAAGATCATGATTCGGATAATTTTAATGGTCAAATATTATTCCCGAACATATTCTCCGAAAAACAGGGAATTTAAAACTGCATGTCGACTGACAAAAGTGGAAAGACTGTATAATTATGTCATGATCGTTGTCCATGTCTAGGCCTCTAGCCTAATACCATAAACAATCATTCAACTCATTTAGTCGGAATGCGGCCATCGACCGAGCCGGTTCATGCCTAGATTTTTGAGAATGTAAGTCGTGCAGATTTATTTGTTTATTTAACAATGTGCATGCTATATACGGTGTACTTTTAAAGATCTTAGGTAGGGCCTACTTTTGCACGGGGGGCTTCAAAAATTCTTAAGATTTCTCAGGGCCTCAAAGAGTCTTAAGACGTCCCTGATTTTGAAGCAACAAATATCCATTTTATTGCAAAAATATTAAATACTTTATTTGTAAATTTTATATATCTATATATACATAAATGGATGTTGTATATGACCCCGCTTCACTCCAACACCGTTCAACCGATCACTATAAAAATTGGTGTGTATATGCATTTTTTGCACAGAAGGTTTTTGTGTATCCTCTTTATTTCACCTCCCCATCAAGAGACGCTACAGTTTATCAACTTCTGCACTGTTCAATCCATCGCCAAGTTGTCAACAGGTTGCCAACTATCGCCAACATTTCGCTGTTTCCATTGAATCACCATTATAATTAATGTAAGGAACGGCATTGCTTGCGAATATTACAATTTTAGCATAAAATAAATACAACAGAAAGTAATATTAACGTATTATGCATCCAAATATCAATTATTTACACTATTTTAAGCGTTCATTACACAAAATTTGTAGCAATGCGTCATTTTTGCTGAGCAGAGATCAGCTTAGGAAGGTGTTTTCAAAAATCGACTCACAAGAGAGTTACGGGGCTTTATAAATAAAATTTAAAAATCCTTTTTATCAGCTATTAAATCTACAGACTTAAAATTTAACAAATATGGTTTTATTGTTCAGCTAAGATATGCAAAAAGCTTTTTTTTTTCTTTTGCAGTTCACGTAAAATTAACTCATTAAAAAAAACTTCTTTATCCTTCAACCTATATTGTTTAATTTTTCAATTCACCCGTGCTAAGAACGGGTATACCAACTAGTATTACATAAATCCAATATCAACTAATTTTAAACATATAACTATAATAAAATACTTTTATTTGAAAGCATATATTTTGAATCAGAAAAAAAAAGGTTAATATAATAGAATAAGAAATAATATAATAAAACTGCATTTAATTCTATTTGAAGTTGTATTAGGAAATTTATAAGCTAAAGATAAAAATGTTTTCTTTTATTGCTTATGAACTCGAAGTATTTTATTCATATAATATATTATGAGAAAAATTGCTTCTTAAGCAGTAAAAAAGGGTAAATTCACTTTTATTTAGCAAGGGAATGGAGTCATTGATATGAGTACAGGGCGATGTGTGGAACCAGTTGTGTACAGAATTTCATCTAACACTTCTGCCTTTCGTTATATTTAGTCAAGTGTCTACCAAGATAGTATTCCCAGTCGCCTCTTATATTATTGGAAGCAATCCAGAAAGAGGCTTAATTTTGTATAGTTTGCAATTTTTCTGCTCTTTGGGGAGAGATTGAGGACACGTCGTCTTAAGTTTAATAGTTTTTTTCTTTGAAGTATTGAATGATAAAGCATTTTTTTTTTAAACTCACACAAAAATTCGATAATAGTATATGTTGAATTCTATTTTAGCCAACAACTCAATTTATCGCCAACTTGGCGAATTATGACCTTCATGTGGGACAGAAGTCCAATACAGAAAAATGAGCTTTAGCGCAATTTGACACAACTTTTCCCCTTTTACTAAAGACCCGAACTAAACCAGAATTTTACCCATTCCATAATACAAAGCGAGAAACAGGCACAGAAAACTTTTTTTTTTTTCCTTTTTTCGTCATTTTAAATAATTAATCTAAAATGTTTCGTTTGTGACATATAATTCGAATTATAACGTGAATTTAAAATATTACTACAATTATTATAGTAGAATTGATTTATAAAAAATAACAGAAACAGAGAGAGAGAGAAAGCTTATTTCTGGATTGATTGATTGAATATTAACGTCGCACTGTTCAGCTACACGAGGGCTTTTGGCGACGGACCACGTCATTTTGAACCATGGTCAAGTGACGTGGACGACACCTGAGCTGGCATCCCCCTCTCCTAACTACCACACCACAGCAACGGGAGGACGTTTCAACTCTCGACAGATTTAACGTGCATCGCTGCCCTACACGGCGGGTCTTTAGTGGTACTGGGCTCGAACTCGTGACAAGGCAGGCCACGATCCGATACCTATACCACTCGGCTACCGCGGCCGCTTATTTCTGGAAGTTAAGGCTAGAAAAATAATTTCGTTCTTCGTCGTTTAATCTAAATGTAATCGTTTGACAAAATTCAGATTACAATGTAAATTTAAAGCATCGTAAGCATTACCTCAGAAAGAATTGATTGATAAAAATATATAAATCATCAATCCGGCAAGAAATTCCTCGAAATTTCGCCCAACTTTGCATACAAATTATTCTTCTGTTTAAAAATTAATATTTGCATTACTGTGGAATTTAAAGCTCAGTTTGGTATCATATATACATGACTTCACTGGATTAGGTATAGATTATATAAAACACACACACACACTATCTAGAAAATAAATCTTGTTTTATTTCAAGTAGAGGAGAGAAAAGAGAAGGCCGTTTAACATCATCACATAATTTATTGCATCGTTAATCGCATTATTAAATATTTATGACTCAATTTTTTTGTATCCTTTTAGAAACCAGAAGGTTTTAGGGAGTTGAAACTACCTCTCTACTAGTTTCATTTGTGGGAAGTTAAACGTTAAACATTCATCCTGAACAGCTTGGTTGTATTAAAGATAGTAGTCCAAAACAATGTTAAGTAAATTAAGTATTAATAAGGTGACCAACCGTCCTCTTTTTATAGGTTCTGTCCCTCCTCGAAAAGTGTTCTCCTACTTGTCTGCCTTTTCAATATTTTAAAAAACTGATATATTAATCTCTATTCAGATATGAACTAAACATGTTTCCAATATATCGAAGAATGGTCTGAAACAAATATCACCGGAAATAACAGTTTTCAATGGTAATTTTTTACTTCATCGCAAGTAAATTAGGCAGATATAGAAAATTGCGTTGAGTTTTTATCGAAAGAAATGAACAATATTAAAATCGATGCAATTGTCTGTTTAAAGAAATTAGAAGACTAAATGTACATTTAAATTCTAATAAAATGGAACAATTATGCTGAAATTGACAAAAGATGGGTGAAAATACTTGACCATTTCAAAAATGAACTCTTTCGATGTGATAACTTATTCTTGTTGAATTTACATTGTGCTTCCATGGAACTAATGTGTGTGCAGAAGTTGAAAAGTTTTTTCAGTAGGAAATGATTTTTGGAAAAGTGAGAAATTAACATTGAATACTGATATTTTAGCTGCAGTAAAATTTAGTATGAAGAATATTTTTTTGCTCCGAAATTTCCAATGTATTAGAAAAAGATATATTGACAAAACAATCATTCAATGGGAAAATACTCTTTTAAGTAAATAATTAAAAGAAATGCAAGCGTAATTAGCGTGTTTTTTAATTAATAAAATGTTTCATATATTTAAGATGTAACTTTTTCTTAAATTTTTCGCACGCGCTCGTCCTTCTTTTCATTGTAAAAAAACTGGTCACCTTAGCATTAAGCACATTCCGATTTCTCAACATTTCGGAATAATGAACTAAAACTTCCTCAGAAATATTTTTATACAAGTGGTTCAAAGTTATTCCCAAAAAAAATTGTTTTTTTATTTTCTTGCAAAATATAGTCCTGCAAACACAATTAAATTCTTTTAAGCAATATTGATTGATGAGGTTATGCAAAACTTGGAATAACGAAGTATCTCCTTTTATAATTTTCTTAAGTAACTGTATATCTGGCTAGTTTTGGGCAGCTAGGGAACTAATGACACCTCAGAGCATCAGCCTAATTTATGTATTTCCTGTTTAGAGTTGACTTTTTGTTTTCGCGAAAGATTCTCTTTGTCACTTATGTTTCGCTCATTGTTCTGTTTATTTATTTTTCCAAATGGGCTGCATTTGGCACACAAGCCTTTGTAGATATGGCAAGTTCCCCAAGTGGAGAGCCATTTCAGTGGTAGCACCATCTAGTGGCGTCTCTCGCTACTACATTTTTGACGCTTGGATTAAAAATTAATTCAAGCGTCATGTTCTGTTCATAGTTCAGTGGCTTTTCATTATGTTTTGATGCATGTCTAAGTGCTATTGTTTTAATTTAACAGATCTCAAAATATATGATTCTTTATAAAAAATAAAAAGTTCTAGATACTTGATCAATTATTTTATCTAAAAGCTCTTGAAAAGTAATATTGCTTCGTGGTTGGTTGAGTATATTTCACAGATTACTTTGATAAGACGTTTTATTTAATACAGTGAAAATATTATGTTCTGAATCATTTACATGTTTATAAATGTTATACATTGCATTATCTTGCAAATTAAATTTCTGTGTTAGACTTGGAGTAATGATTTGGGTAGTTAAAACCTTTTCTGTTTTTTCTTTTCTTTCTTTCTTTCTTTTTGTTTGTCTACTTATATAGAAAATTTATTGCCAAAATATATGTTACTCAAAATGTCAAAAATATTAACTGGATAGAAATTTTCCTCCATTATTTTCGTTTTTTTTAGATATACACTCATTGCCATAAAAATTTGCGCACCAAGAAATGATTGTGCGATCGTAACGAAACTTGGCATGAAGGTACATATCGGGCAGATAAGCAGATTATTAGAAATGCAGCAGCAGAGCTTGTTAGAGTGTTTTTAATTTTTTACAAAGGAAACGCTGAGGTAGACACCATTACGCAGCCATCGTAGACGATATGAGCAGCTGTCAGAGTTCGACAGGGGAAGAATCACTAGGATGATGGAAGCTGGGTGGTCAGCTCGGCGAATAATTCGTCAAGTAGGTCGTTCTGATTTGACTGTGAGGTGTTGGGACCAGTAGACAGAAGAGACGTCATTTACATGGTGATTATGCCCTCGAAAGACCAGTTGTCGAGAAGACCGTCACATCATGCGACACGCGCGAGTAGAGCCAACTGCCTCATTGGCCGCTGTCCAGACACAGGCAGCACCTTCACTACAGGCCCCTGTGTCTTCCTGAACCATCGCAAGGCGCCTGGTTGAAGGACATATGATACCGCAGAGCCCATTACGTGTGCTGCCAATGACACCCACACTATGACACCTCTGCTTAGAGTGGTGTCGCACACGACGGGATTGGGCAGCAACGGACTGGAACCAGGTCGTCTTCAGCGATGAATCTAGATTCAGTTTGAGCAGTGATGACAATCGTGTTCGTGTGTGGAGGCCCCGTGGTGAACGCCTCAATCTTTCCTTCGCTTTACAGCGACACACCACTCTCACAGCTGATGTGATGGTATGGGGTGCCATTGCTTACGATGCATGGTCACCCCTAATATTGATCCATGACACAATAACAGCCCAGTGGTACGTCCATGACATCCTTCAGCCACATGTGTTGCCACTCATGACAGGGCTCCCAGGAGCCATTTTTCAACAAGACAATGCTCGGCCACACATAGCAAGGAAGTTACAAGACTGCCCCCACCACATTACCATCATTCCCTGGCTTACTCGATCCCCAGATTTGTCACCAATAGAGCATTTCTGGGATCATTTGGGGCAGTAAGTTGGACAGCCTACTAATTTGGTCGAACTAAAGACGCGTTTACAACTGTGGAACGAGATGTCTCACGGCATCATACGAAACTTGTATGCCTCAAATGCCCGTTCGTATCGCATCGTGCATTCGTGCTAGAGGGGGTCCAACAGAGTACTAAAACTTCCGTTCATTTGTACTTTTTTCTGCAATAAATAATCCTTTTTGATTTTCTAATCACTTACTTATATCAAAGTAGTATTTACATGTATAAAATTTCGTTTCATTTTAACGACTTTTTCTTGGTGCGCAAATTTTTATGGCAATGAGTATATTTTAGTATGAATGTCTTCTTCGGGCAATCCAGTCGATATTTCCGTTACAGATCTTTCGTCTATTCACCTGCTCATTCCAAAAGATTTTTTAGTGTTTCGGAACTCAAAGTAAAATCAACTAATTGTATGAAGATGTTTTAAGCTAATCCATGAATTATTTTCATGTGATTGTGTACATTAACTTTAAAGTACAATAAGAAAAATGAAACTATTGGATAAAAACAGCAGATTTTTGCGATTTGATCAAATAATCTAAGTGTCTAGCAATATCGAACAATACAATAATATCTAGTCCTTCTGGCATAAAAATAAAATAATTGGAATTTATTCCGTAAGAAAAAAGAAGCATTTTGCGAAATCCCTGCAATAGAAGTAACCTGTTGCTTCTTGTAAAAACACCTGCAGCTGTAATACAAAATTCTTGAAACTTTTTTTAATAGTTTAATCTAATAAACCACTTACAGATTAAGTATTTCGTTAAATAAATCGCTTATTGATAAAACTGGGACATTTTTATCCCAGAATTTTATCTTCCTCCAGTATTTTTAAATTCATTGTTCTAGGACCATTGAGATACATCGGAGAACATTTTTAGTTTGCAATTTCAATAATAAAAAATTGTTTGCTAAAATTTAAAAAAAAAAATTTAGATAGAATTTCCCGACAAGCCAATTTTAGAGTGAGAGTAACAATTACGTCGCACTATAAAGCTGCACGAGGCCTAATGGTGACGGGCCTCGTAATTTTGAACCATGGTCAAGTGACGAGGACGACACCTGAACTAGCACCATAGATTTAACATGCATCAGTCCCTCTACATTACGGTTCTTCAGCGACTCCAAGACTCGACAAAAAAGAGCAACGGCCTTGTAGTTCATTGCCATGATTACGCGGGCTCTTTATTTTTTTAAAACTCAATTATTATGCTTAAGTAGTGAGAACTTTGTAAAAATGGTAACATAAATATACCGTAAAATCCGGCGTATAACGCGCACCTATACTTTCAAGCTGAATTTTTTAATTATCAGGTATATTCGCCATATAACGCACACCCCATTTTTTACGAAGAAATCTGAAATATTAGTAAACATTGCTCTTATGTTTCGAAGTCATTTATTCGAGGTATTATCCCAGACACTTAAAAAAATAGCATACTTCTACGATTACAACTCCTTAAGTTCAAAAGACAAGTCTCTCTCTCTCATTTCTTTTAAATAAACAATATTTCGATACACATAGAAGTAAAAAAAAAAATTATGCTCATCTCTTTTGTTATTTTTATAAAGCTATCGTTTTTATACCTGGCGTATAATGCGCACCCTAAAGATTCGATCTTATTTTTTTGTGTGTTAAAAGGGCGCGTTACACGCCGGATTTTGCGGTAAGTGTTGATTAACTGATGGCTAAAACATAACTATATCAATGTAGATTAATAGAACACACAGGAATTTTTCAAGGGGAGGGTCCAGGGTCGAAAGTCCACCATTCTTATATCATGCAGTTCCTTTTGATTTGTTTCGATTTTCGGAAACAAAAAACAGTTAAAAAAACTAATTATTGAATAAATAATTAGCATTAATTAATAAAATTAACAAATAACAAATATTTAATTAAATGTCACGTACAACAAACTAAAAATTATAATCGTGGGGGAAAAGGCCCCCCCCCCCTCCCTTGTGTGCGCCACTGATGTAGATGAAATAAGTTGATGGATAAATTGTGAGATCAATGATCAAAAAGCTTTGCCAACAGTACTTCTATATATGGGTACAGTTGTATTGAAAACAAAATATGAACCAGTTATTTCTAGCCGTGCCATAAATTCTGATACAATTATAAAAGAGTTAAAATAAAAATTTTAAAAAAAAACTGAAATAAACTTTACAACTATTTTTTTTAAATTCGAGTTTAAATGGAGAAATTTTTTGAGCTCAGGCATTTATTATGTAACATGAGAAATCATTGAAAAATGTCAGCTTTAACAATCAATATTTTTAGCTTTATTCACGTGTATTGGGATTTGTCAGGCAGAAATGCGGGATGGCATTGCAATCATTAAACCGCATCCTGTGCCTGTTTAGTCTATCCATCCTTAAAATAATCTTTCTTGTGAGAGATTAAATAAATCGTGTTTTTAAGAAAATTTTTCGGGAAAAAAATCTAGACATCAGCAAGCGAACAGGGAAGGATGTTTTATAACTAGATTGTGATTTATATTAAATGCTTCTACAATTTCATTACAAAAAATTCATAAAAGCTAAAAAAAAAAGGGGGGGGGGACTAATAAAAAATTCTATCTTTTTTTAGGATAAATGAGGTAATTATTTATATTAATGTACGAAATTTCCCTTCAGGGAAAGTGAAAAATAATAAAAGGAACATGAAGATTATCTAGTTTATATTATTCGATGCATCAGTGTTGCTAAATATCCTAGATTTTGAGTTTATATATATATATCACGTTAAATATTTCCTTTTTCCAACAAGATGTGTGCGAGTGATGTGCACGTAGTCTTCCAGTTTTTAAGGCATTGCACAGACTGGTTAACATTGCACCAGTAGCGCACACAAGGGGGGGGTCTTGGGGGTCCGAACCCAACCCCCCCAAAAAAAACCCTTTGTTTTATTTTTCCGATTGATTACAATTTTAAGTATATAGTACATAAAATTTAATTATTTGTTATTTTAATGATTAATTTTATTAATTAATGCTAATTATTTATTCAATAATTAGTTTTTTACTGTGTTTTGTTCCCGAAAATCGACAAAATCAAAAGGAGCATGATACAAGAATGGTGAACTTTCGACCCTGGATCCCCCGTCCCTTGAAAAATTCCTGTGTGAGCTACTGCATTGTACCATTTATTTTTTGAATATATTTTGTACCATATTCTTTGTTTCTCTAATGGTTCGTGACTGGCCAGGGTGGCCGAGTAGATCATTATTGCGAGCTCGTGGCCGGCGCTTTCAAGTCGCGAATTCGAAACCTAATCCCACTGAAACCCCGGCCGTGTAGATGGGTTGATGCACGTTATATCTATCGAGGTTCAAAGTCCTCATGTTGACGTGGTGTAGAAGCTCGGAGAGGGAGGGTGCCAGCTCACTTTAACGTGGTTCAAAATTGCAAAGTCCATCGCCAATAGTCCTCGTGTAGCTTCAGAATGCGATATAAATTAAAGTCGTGTGTTTAAAGCTTTGATATACGAAGAATTATCCAGCAACCATAGAACCCTCTTTTTGTATTCGGAAGCGAAATAATTATCTAAAGCAAAAACCTTGAATGACTTTTTAATTAAAAAAAATGAAGTTAAAATTATTTTAAACGAACTCAGTCATGACTATGCTCTAAAATAATCTAATGAAATGATTGCCAAGTTTGTCCTATATAGCAAATATATTGCCACACATTCTAACTATAGTAAATATATCCCTTAAAGGACAGAAAGTACACACAAAAATTAAAAGAAAATGAATGGTGCATTGGGGTTTTAAAAGTTAACTTGAAGTCATCACAAATCAAAGAGAATAACGTGCACTTATTTTAAAAAAAAAAAACTAAACAGTTTTGTAAAGGAAAAATGAAATAAATTTAAATGACCGAGTTAAAAATTGCACAACAAAAAAAAAGGTTTAAGTTAAAAAAATGCAATTTTCTTCACCCACAGAGAAAGTTAATCATGAATAGATAAAAGAAAAAACGTCCGAGTACTATTATAAATCTGAAGGCTTACCAATGAAGGAGAGGGAACAACTTAATCACTGGCGTAGCTAGTCCTGAGTGGGCCCGGTATCAAAAGTTATTGGAAGTCTTTTTTTAAACCCTTTGTCTATGATATTTTGCTTACACATGTCGGGGCCCTGTATCACTGATAAGGCGGTAGCTCTCTACGCCCCTAAACTTAATATATTTGTCATTGCAATCTAACTTAAAGCAAGAACAGCTCCAACGGAATAAATGCACAGGTTTATCACACAGCTATAAACAGTTTAAAACCATTCTGAACAACATATTTAAGTAAAAAATCTAAATCAATGTACGTGGCAACAAAATACAAATATATATAGAAACAAGTTAATTTTACATTAAAGGTGACTACTGATAACTTCAACAGAGTTGGTATTTGACAGTCTGGGTAAAAAGTGCAAGCATATCCCAGTCACTAAATATAATGCAAGGGTAGCTAACACCTGAAGCATAAATTAATGCTATATATTAATAAGTAAGTTACATTAAGTTAAAAGAGTTGGATTAAAAAAAAAGGCTTTTCTCAAATTGTCTATAAAGTAACTATAGCATAGTGTGATATACTTTAAATAATATTTTAGGATTTATTCTTCATAGGGTGGGATGGAGTTCCTCAAAAATAACTTATAGTTCTAAAGGTTTCATGAGTGGAAAAGTTTTCAAGACTACTGGTCTATAGGACAACTTATGTAAAAAAATTCAGTTAAATATTATAAAAATTCAGATAAAATTTAACAGAATCGTGAGCTGGATTTTTGTTACTCTCTGAAAGTAGCTAGATGATGCAAGGTTTTTCACAGTGTTATTTTTAGTCATAATTTATACGATGTTTAAATATAATCACATAAAACTTACTGTACCACTGCAATATATTTTTGTTCTTACAAAATGATATACCATATTTACTTGAATCTAAGCCACACCCCAAATTCTCAACAAGTCTTTGAGGAAAATGAAAAATAAGAGTAACTACAGGTTTTAAACTATTTTACTACTAATTGCCCCATCCAACCCATTATTTTTCATTTCGATTCTAAGTCAAACCCCATTTTCAGCAGCTTTAAAAGGACATATGGTATGTGATTTACATAAAAATTTAATTTAATGATTTTTATAATTTTTTTGGTTGCCTCTTATGTGTATGTATGATGTAAAACAGATTCTGTGCTCAAATTTTCATAAAAAGCTAACCATTTAATTTTTTTTAAGGGAAAAACTTGAAACTTACGAAGTGATTTTAAAATGCTACTCGTCAAACAAAAAATGACGTACATATGAAATTTGATTTACAAGTATGCCAAACTATGTATGAGAAGTTGGTATGGGTTTTGCGATAACATGATTGGTATTCGTACAATACTTTTTTTGTGATGAATGCTTACTGAAAAATCCTTAAAATGTGTAAATTCTAAATACAACTACTTTTTAAAAAATAAGTATTGACTTTGAAAAATACATACCAATTTTTGCTCCACGTACTATTAGCAACAAGTGAAAAAAACTTGCAAGTTTTAAGAAAAATAGAAAAAAAAAAAAGCCTTAGCATCTGAAATAAAGACAAACTAATTATTTTATCTTTCCGAGATAAGTCTGTTTAAAGTTTTGATTTGCCATTGTGATGTGAATAAAAACAAATGTAAAAGTTATCACAACTCTGCGTTATTTAAACTTTGAGCTTTCAAGTTTTGTGAGTTTGTAGAAAAGTATATAAAAAAATAATTTAGGCTAAAAAAATTAGATTTGATTTTTTGACAGATTTTTGTCAATTGAATCGTACTGTGTCCCCTTAATACTGGGAAAGAGTGCTGCTTAGATTCGAGTAAATATGGTACATAAATTTAATAAAGAAAAAAAATTATGCTTTTTACTACTTCATTTCAGTAGGAATGTATATGTTTGTGTATGTAATATATAAATACATGAAAAGAAACATTTTTACTACTCCATTGTAGTAGGAATGCTTTTAATAAATCTGTCATACATATATATAACCAAATAAAAACCCTTACAAAATCAAAATTTACATTCTAAACTATTGAAATATTCTGAAGTATTCAAAACTCCAGTCAGTAATTTTAAACATTTTTGGAAAATATTTATATTACATTTCTTTGAAAATGCCAAATTTGCATCATATGTCCCAAATTAGAAGACACAAATATGTAGCATAACTTATTCATAAACATAAGCTTCTAAAATGCATTGAGGTTTACATGTTTTGATTTTTTTCCCATTTCTTTAAAAGTATATCCAGAGTTACAAGAATTAATAGCCTCACTTACGATTTTCTTTTAAAAAACATAGTACAACCACGTAATTACATTGAACAGTATAATTTGAGTTATAAATTCTGAAGAGATAACACAATTCTCAGATACAAAAATTACATTTTATCAAAAGCTTAACTTTTGAAATGAAAAGTTATAACTTTTTGGCAGTTTCATAAAAAATAATAAATAAGATTAATACAATTTTTCATCATCTAATTATCATTTAGGCATTTCTTGTAACTGAAAAAACATTTCATCAACAGAAGAAAAAACAAGTGTAAGGACTAAAACTATGAACATAACATAATTATATTCAATTTAAAAAAAAAGTAAAAGTACACTTTAAAAACAAATTAATTTTTGTGATTTAAATTTTAATTAGGGTTGAACATTTAATTTGAAGAACAAATGTAAACTAATATTAATAAATAAAAAAAAATGCAATATAAAAAATTAAATTATAAAAATTTGTACATTTTTACCAAACATCAAGGAACAGCTTATCAAATAATTTTTATCTCAATGGACGAATACTGTACATTTCTTTCATTTATTTGAAACAAAAATACTGTGGCATTAACAATTGAAAAACATCATGGTGGAAAAGGGAGCAAAAATTTACCTGGAAGATTTTTCTTTAAAAAATATTTTTAAAATCTCATGATTAAACTTTTTATATATCATACATCTTGTAATAAAAAAAAACCCTCAACTATACAAAATAAGTATTCCTCCTCTGTTTACTAAAAGTTGGAAATACATTCATTTGAATTCAAATAAATAAGTATTAGAAAGTTGCATATTACATTATAGCCCAGATAAAACATTTTAAACTATAAAATTTTATCAAACTTAAAAAGGTACTCTTATTCTTTTAGCTTAATACTTACAGCTATAGTACAATCTTTACTTTTAAAAAAATTGTAACTTCTTTATTGTTGTAGCAACATTCCAATAAAATATTTATTTTGATAAAAAACAGTATTTCAATAAATGCCTTTTTTTAATGACTTATTTTAATTTTCAATTTACACGATAATGAATCACATTTACTTAAAATTCATGTAGTGTTAAAAAATTACATCTCTCAGCACCATTCTTACGTTACTTTTATCACAAAAGTAACAAGCTTCATATATAAGAAAATAGTCTCTTTTATGAAGTATCTTTTTTTTGTACAATTCATTAGGAGTAGTCAGAAATAATAGGGTAGAATAACAAAACGCTTTTAAATTAAAATACACAACAAATAATCAATACTTGAATATTCAATATGATTATTTAAATTCGGGTTAAAATTATATCTTAAGAAACAAGCTATATCATTTATCACAGTATTAGTTTATACAAATCTATCCAATTTCAACAAAGCTACTTCATTCATTACAAATCTGAATTCATATTTCAGATACATTAATTAGAAGATAATAAAAATTTTGTACCAAATTTAACGGCGCATTTCTCACAAGAAATGCTAACAGTAAATAAAGTATGAATTTTATAATTATTTGTGCTTCTCTTGCTAAGACAATTGCACAAAACATCAGCTGCATTAAACACAGAAAATATTTCTAGAAAAACCTCATTTAATTGGAGAAAAAGAAGTCGGACGTAACCAACGGCTCCGCATTTCTCGGATCAAAGGAACTGTAAAGAGAAATTTTTATATTGTTGATAATGAATTTTTCTAATTCAAATCTAATAACATTAAAGATTAAGGAACTTTGAACAACAAAATTAGTTTTCTAACAAATTATTTAAACTACTATATTTTTTTAGTTGAGCTATTACTAAAAATCTTCATATTTTAGACCCTTTTCCCATTTTTAAAAACTCAACCATAAAATATGAAGCTCAGTGTCTGAGTGGTAGCATATCACGCTTCCATGTTACAGATCCGGGGATCAAAATCTCAGGCAGGTCTTTCATCCCTTCAGTGGGTCGATAAATGAGTACCAAGCTTACTTGGGAACTTAAAACTGACACCTGAATGCATCAGACTGACCACGCTGACCGAGACATCTGCTTATGTACCTCAGAGTCCAAGGTCAAGAAAGCTGAGATGAGCCCAGTAGGATTTGGCTCTCACAGGCTGTTGCACCCCTGAGTTTAGTTTTTTAACCATAAAATATTTATGACTACTATTTGATTTTTAAAAAATATACAACTTTAAAATTAGAAAAGTTAAGTCATGTAAAGGTAGAAACATTCTTTATCTCAATTATTAAGAATAAAAATATCAAAAGCATATTACCAAGACAAAAAAAAAAAAAAATTAGTTTATATGCAATGCTTTGTTAGAACAGCAAAAGCAAATATTTAACAAACCTGTATAAGCAACACATTCATCCCAACCAGGTTTTCTCCAAGCAGCTTCTCTAATTTCTTTTCTTGATAAGAGATCTTTATAAGCTTTAAAAAAAAAAAAACGTTATTTGTTCAATCATTCAGCGTTTAAATAAAAACATCATAATACTGATATGGAAATTAAAATTAATACTTGAAAAGAATTAAGAATGTCTAAATTTTAAAAAGTGTTTATACACACTACATAAATTAATACATAAAATAGTTCCTCTAAAGTTTTAAGATGTATCAATAAATATTTTTTCCATCTGGAACCAGAAATAAAAACTCATAATTTACACAGCTAGTGGATAAAAATGCCAAGTAATGTCTGCTAAATCATTTTTTAAAAAGATAACTTGAGGTACTAATTCTAATACTGTTTTCAGAACAGTCTAGTTCAATTCGTATCATTAACATTTTTATAAGCCCTAATGTTTAAACACATAAAAACAAAAATGTGTACTTAAACTAATCACAATTAATACTTACTCCAAATGTGATGAACCATGTATAATTGCCCTATTTGAGAGAAAAATCCAGCAACAGCACTGCTTTTACGATAGTTTATTCCTCGTGCCCTTTAAATCCAGAGTTTATTTAAAATTATCAAAGAGGAAACATTTGTAACACAAAATGACACATTTCAGATAATAAGCATTAACATTAAAAGACCGACTTTCTACGTACAAAAGATCAAATAACTTTCAAAGCAAAGTAAAATTCCAATGGAATTTTTATGAAATGAAATTTTATTATTAATGAATCAAACATGCATTTTATTCGGTAGCAATCATTTTTCTTTCACTAACTAGACATAAAATAGTAAGAACATGACTTTTATTATACCTCCTTCAGAAACAACTTAGAATGAATAAATAATTTTTATATATATGTAATAATTCCCTTTAAATTCATCCTGAATAACTTAAAATTCTAATGGTCCATTCCTTCAGGACCCACATTTAAATATTTAACTGGTTTACCTGCATAACCAAGATTTAATTGTAATAAATCTTAAAAGTTAACAGCTTGCATCTTTTAAAAGTAAGACTGCATCAGAAACTCTATCAAGAGGTAGTTTTCCCACCAATCATAGCCTCCGTTAGAAGTCGGGCGCGATTTGCTGCCTCATATAAATAGCGAGAGTTTTTTGTTCCTTCTTCTCTTTGTCTGCTTGTCTTCCCAAGGTAGTTTTTGTATGCTTCGGTGTTCATGTCTGCTTATTGTGAAGTCCAAATGCTATTATCCATTAATTGTTATATATGTGTGTGATCATTAATATAAAAGTTGGATGTTAACTTAAGATTTCTTCGAATGGAATACTAGCCCATCACTACAACAACTGGGATAATGAACTACATAAAAACCACCCTTACATATATATATATTAATAATACAATAATAAGGAATAATATTATTTGAAAGTAGTTTAATAATTTACCAGTTATTGCCCCATTCAATCATTGTACCAGGCTAAAAAATGAAAAAAAGATTGAATCAGTTTAACGTTTACATAGATTTTGACTATAAATATATTTTTAGAGGGGGAAAAAAATTACATTAAAAATTCTAGAGAAAGAACAAATAAAATATTTTTAGATTAACATCTCAAAAATATTGCAGATTCCATTTTCATATAAATTTTAAAAAAAACACTAAAATTTGCTCAAAAATGAATACCCAATACAAGGGGTTTGAAAAATAACAAGCAAATGCAAAATGGTCCATATATATGATATGTAAGCTATATATGATATGTAAGCAAGCAAGTTAAATAGAAAATTTATAAGTATTTGTCAATAAGTTAAAATTAAGGAAAGAAATGTTTATTCCAATAATTACAACTTCCCTTGTAGATCTTTTAAGTAAATTTAATAAATAAAGTCAGAACAAAAAATTGACTTAATATTTCATGACTTAAAAAATATTTTTTTATATAACAGGCAATTTTATTGAGTGAAATAATAAAAAACATACCTTCAAAACATATGATCGCATTTCATACATGCTGTTGCGATTTTGAGGTTCTGGATCACCCCAAAAACTGAATGGGAGCATATACTGATTATTACGAGAAATAATGTTCACGACTAGGTCTTTTGACAATGTATTAAGTTCTTGATCTTCACGGCATAATATTAAAACTTGATTTGCATTTAAATATCCTTTATTATATCTCCATATATGAACTGAAAGTATATTAAGCAGAAAAAAAAAAATTAAATATAAGGAAGGGGGGGGGAATAAAACATTTTTTAAGAAATCAGTAATTTATTAGATTATAACCATGAAAAATAAATTTTGAATGTCTTCAGTCAAATACATAAAATGTCTTAAAGTACAACAAGGAATGCATATTAATTTTATAAATGTGAAAATTACATACAAAATGAATGACATAAATTTTTTTTAAAAATACATATATTTAATTAAAATTTTTAGATACATTAAAATACAGTTCTTGTATATCATACCATTGAGCAATTTTGTCAAATCAAAACATATCACCAAATAAAAAACATTGCAAAAGTGCTGTCATCATTTCAGCACATGAGCAAAAACAAATTCCCATACATGCTCCCTCAATATTAGCCCATTGAGAAATAAATTGGTAAAGATACAAAATAATTTAATATTGTATTTTTAGAAAAATCAAGTACGTTTGAAATAAACAAAAGATCTTACAATAACTGCATTATTCAGGTGACCAAAATGTCACAAAATCATGACAAATGAATCTTCATGTAGAGAGAGAGAGAGACAAACCATATAAATTTGAATAAGTATGAATCTAAATGCTGATATAAAGTTCCATGATGTTTGCGATTTTGCTAAACATTAGTCTTACACGGTACTTGAACATTTGACTGCAATTTTTCAATAAGCTTCACTGTGTTTTCTTCAATGGAAAATAGATCCCAAATTTAAATAATTTTTCACGACAAAATAAGAATAGAGTGTTACAAATTATATAAGCAATGCAATTATGTTAGAGCATGAACAATCAAAATTATTGTACTTGAACATGCATGGGAATGGTTTTACACTATTGGTGACATATCTCTGCATTTAGCAACAGTATATATATATATATATACACACCTTACTTATAAATTATTAAAACATCAGACTACAAATACTCCTAGAAAAAACACTGGTAAATATAAAGTAAGTTTGAATAAAAAAGAATAAATAATCTTATCGAATAATAGAGCCTATCCTATATTTAAATCCCAAAAATGCAACTTATTTCAATTAACAAAAGTTTTGCTTACCAAATTGATCTTGATTCCCAATCTCTACACGCCAGCTTCCTACAAGTTCTGCAGCTTCAGATTTTTTATGCAATATTTGACTAAAGGTTTCACTAAAAAAAAAATTTTTTTAAACTTATTATAGATCACGTTAATAAAAGAATACAGGTTTGAATTTGAATTGCTCATCTTAAACTTTATATTAACAAGGTCTACAGTAGCAATTACATGAAAAACCTAATGCAATATTTCTACAAGTTCTAACTTTAGAATTCTTTTCTTTAGTTTTAATTTAGAAAATTTCAACAGAAAATATTACATTGAGTTTTTATAGATGTCAAAACTATTAATAAAATTAAAACCAACATGAAGAGCATGCTTGTACACTACATAGAAGAAAAATATTCATTATGGTAATTAGAATGACAAACATTTCAACAAAAAATAACTTGTTCGATTTTCATTTAAATTTTCTGATAAGATACATCATATACTTACTATCCTTTTAAATATGGCTCAATACAATCTGGTTTCACATCATGAACTGTAATTGAAGGAGAAAGTAAATATATCTCATTAAATTATTTAATATAGGTTAAATTATCTTTATAAAAACAAAAGAATTCTGAATAATATTGGAATTCAGTTTCAAAATAATGCAACTTCCTTATTTAAGTAGTAGAGAGATTTTGTCACTGAAGCCTGAACAAAGCAGGTTCAAAGTATATCATCAAGACATTTCTAGTTATTACATCACCAATCAATTTGTAATTCATGACATTCACCCTCAAACTAGAATGAAAATCATTCCCGTTTACTAAAAAATACAAACAAATCTGTCACGTTCATCCACAGAACAATTGATTTACATAAAAAAATGCCAAATCAAAGAGGATATGCATGTAAAGTATTTTTCCAATAACAGGTCAAACGCACTTTGCAATTTCATTTATTTGTCATTAGATGATGATTAGCTTCTTTCTTGAATGCAATAACTGATAATACACACACAAAAAAAAAAAAACAGGGAATGTACATACAGTGTTCTTTCCAACAATATAATTTAGAGGTTTATGTAGAAAAATTGAAACAGAAAGACAAAAGATAATGTCTCCTTGTTCCGACCTATAACACTGTACACACACACATATTTATCTTTAAGGCTATAGATGCAATTATTACCATTCTTTCCATTAATAAATCACATGAGCATTTCAGGATAAAGGACTGTAATAACATCATTGATTTGGATCTTGAATGCAAATCTCATTATTAGGACACAAAAAAAGACTTTTTCTACGTTTTATTTCCGAGGTTTCAGGGACAAATTCAACAAATTTAGTGTTTAAAAAAAAGACTGGAAAATAAAACAAAAATTAGAAGAAATATTTCACCAGAGCTGCCAGGAGTTCATTAAGCCAGGGAGACACTGTATTCAAACAAAAGACAGTCTGAATCTTGCTCTATATTTTCTCTGATAAAAATTTTGGAAGTGATGAAGAATTAGAGAATGCAGCGAGACTGTCTGGTTTATTGCAATAGCAGCAAAAAAGTTAAACGAATTCTAGAGCTCGTAAACAAATACAACAAATCTTTAAAAGTAGGAAGTGATTATGCAGAGAAGTGAAGGAATCTTCTGACATCCAACAAAATTGTTTCTTCCAATAAATACTGCATTTTTAATTTTGTATAATGGAACAGTCTTTATTATGTGGATGACCCTTGTATATTAAATAATCTATTCTAGATTCTGATCACAACATGAGAACATATATAACTGAACTGAAAACGTTAACAAAATTACCAACTTAAGGCTTCTAACATGGATACATATCTGCAATGGACAAGTTAAGTACAGAGACTCTGACAATATACATATTACATTTAACATGATAAACCTTCATTTTTCCCTTATTTAAAAATACAAAGTATAAATTTTTAATCAACCATATGCAAAACATTTCTAAAGAAATATTTCTAGATAGAAACCTCTAAAGAAGCTTTTAAAAGGTTTTACTCAACACAGCAAACCATATTTCGAATAATAAAACATTCTATTGAAATTTACAATTACATTCTCTTATTTGGTATGCATTAAATGGAAAACAAAAATGTATATACTTTGCAATTCATAAATTTTTTCAGTGTCAGATAGTAATTTTGAATGTGAATCTTTCGTAGGTTCTATCTTTCGTACATGTAATAGTTTGCTCAGCCATCCTTCACCACCAGCATTCGCATTTACCACTGAAGTAGAAGATAATGTTCTAAAAAAAGATATTTTAAATAGATTCAAGTCTAAACTGCTTTAAAAAAAATACATTTTCATAATACATAAATTTTAAAGGAATTTCAAATTCCAGTGACATTTATTTTTTTATACCTGAACAACACCTCATAATAAATAAAAACTTAATATGCAAAATTGATATATATTTCAGATAAGAAATTTTCTTTCAGCTACATTATTATAATGATGAAACTAATGTACATTATACAAAAATATACTTTAAAAGTTCTTTAAATAAAATTTTACAGTACTTGCATATTATCCCAACAATCGACAACTATTAATAGTTTGCCAAGTAGGCAACCCCTATTTCCTATGTGTTGTACTCGATGTCATGTGCTTTATTTCATATAATGTCGCCAAAAGGTTGTGAGAATACGCAAGTACCAAATTTACTATTGTTTTTACACTTCTGTATAAAAATTAATTCACAAAAAAGGTTTTAAATATTTAGTTCAAGAAATCTTAAATATTCTCATAATAAATAATATCCTAAATTACTATTCATGCCAAGTTTTTTTTCAAAAGCTGCAATCCAAAAACAAATAATTTTACAAAAGTGGAAATAATTCAAACACTCCAAGTTCCTTATTCTATACATCTATGATTTCAATTAATATTAGACACCCATGTACCATTTCAAACAATGAAATAAAAAGTACAAAATTTCAGCTTATTATGTAATATATTCAATCAAAGTTGTAGCAAAACATTTTTAGCAAGTACTTTTCCTACAGAAACATCTACATTAAGAATAAATAAATACATAACATTCTGATAACATTTCATATTTTGTTCAAGATAAAAAAAAGATATATTCTAAAGTTCCTACAATTTCTTGAAATAAATCACAAACATTTTTTTATAGTTTGGTTATTCTGGTACAGTACCTTACAGCAGAATTAAATGCTTTAAAGCAGCTTTAAGAGCAGAATTACAAAAAGTACTGATTAGTTTCATAAGATAAACAATAGTGAATGTATTTCAATGCTATGTACATCTTAACAAAAACAACTTTAAAAATATATAGAAATTTAAACTTAATAAATTGATTCAAAATTAGTATAATGCTGGTTAAATAATGTTAAAACTAGATTAGGCAACAGTTGAATTATAAAAACATAATTCAGTTTCACGAATCTTTTAATCTAGCATTTAAATATTCATAGACCAAAATTTCCCTGTATTTACAAAGAGTCCACTCAAAAAACATACAATTTTATGATAGTAAAATGCGATTGTAAACACATAAAACAATTTAAGCATAAATACATTAAATAAACAATTTTCATTAAAAAATGCTTTAATATGTTTTTTCTTAAAAAGCATAAATTAAAATCGGCACATTATCATTTAAAATTCATTAATTTTCCCTAAAATACGGATTTAACCTCATTTCGGTATAATTCTTTCTTTGAGGTCATATAACTGAACTTGAGCACAACAACCATATTATTAGTTAAGTTTTTAAAAAACGGCAAGACTTACATTTTATTAATTCTAAGCAATTAAAAAATTTATAAGTATGAAATACTAAACTATAATAAAATGAAAATATATCAGTACCTAATCACACTAAATATCAAGGAATTCCTGGTTCCCCCACACGATACCGAACGCATGAGAGACAACATTTTTATTTATTATTTATTATCTTACAACTTGGAAACGTTTAGTTGTATCCTTATATACACAAAAACAATGATTGAAGTTACAGTATTAATACGGATTTACAGAAAAAAATAACAAAATGAGCTACCGAGTGATTGATTGATTGTTATTTATTCTGGCAAAAAATTAGGTATCACTAAGGGACCAAGGGAATAGTCTCGTAATTCTGAACCTCAGTCAACGACAAAGACTACACCAGAATGGCCCCCGTTCTCTAACTTCCATATCCTATCAACGTGAGAATTTTGAACCTTAACAAATTTAACATGCATTAGCCTTTCTACATGGAAGTCTTTAGTGATACCAGGGCTGTAATCTAAGGCTTGACAAAAGAAATGCCAATCATGATTTCGGCCCTATTATCTCTCGGGGACAAGGGCTACAGACCTTCTGTCGAAATTCTTTAAAAGTCAGATATTCTCACCAAATCTTTTTGCTTCTAAACACTATTAAACTAAACATTTAAGCATTTAAGTGAAAAATCAAGTGATATGAAGAATATTTTGTTACTTTAAATTTGTGATTGCTCTTATCTCTTTATATATTTAATGGGTAGTAGATCTTTGCATAAAAGTTACATTAGTGCAAATTTTCTTGACTCATGAGAATTTGCTAAAAAATCCATGCAAGATAATCAAAGACCTTCTCTTTGAAAATAATTTTTCTCAATAAATAAAAACAAACAAAAAAAATGACATAGCGTAATAGTAGTTATTGTTTGTTAGCAAGGGATAAGCGTCTTTTGCAAATTCGTTCTTCGAATGGCATCAATTAAATTTTCGTATATGCCGTGTGTTTTAAAAAATTTTGAAATAGAAATTCTTAAGATAAATTGCAAATTATTTCGGCATGCGACTTGTGGTACACTCCATTTTATTCACAATGTACAATGTGATCAATCTATAGGTAAGTTCAGCTTCTAGAAGAAAGAAGTAATTTGACAACTTGAACAATGATGGAAAAATAGCGCCAATTGCATAGTTTACCTTATCGCTTCAATTTTTATTTTCTTACTGTTCTTTCATGATAAATATTTTCATTTTAAATTAATTTCTTTTTTGTCCATATTTCAATGTCTTTTAATTTCATAAAATCGTTGTTGTATCTTCTGGCAGAGCTAGTTGTAACTTGAATAACATGCTTAAAGCAATTTTCAGATTGAAAATGTAGGCAATACGTTTTCGGTCTACACATTTAAAAAAAATTCTTTAAATTGTAGTGGTCTCTAAAGTACGTTATGTAGATACAAATAAAATCTTCTTTTGTGTGTGATAGTTGTAAACTGCGATTTCCTTATCTTTGAGTTATTGTAAAAACTACTATGATATTTTAAGCATCCATGTATCTTATATATGAATATATTTCCTTCTGCATTAATATTTCATTTTTATTAGTATAATGTATTAGCCATTTTTTGCTTACAACTTCTAACAATAAACTTGCATGCTTTGTTTGAACTTCTGTTATGCAACCATTCTTAAAACCTTAATAAAAATGTATGAAAGAAACTTGAATACTAGATTCTATTGTGTTATAACAATATTTTGCACTTTAAAGTTAGAAGACATTTTTGATAACAGTTATGTTTTGATTATTACTGTGTGCTTTTTCATTGTACATAGTAAAAGAGAAAAGACATCATTGATTGTTTTATAAGTTAAGACAAACTTAAATTAAATATTGCTGTTTAGTGTTATTAGAAATAAGTTATGCTAGTTTTATTAAAAATTAAAATTCTTGTATATTTTTAATATTGTACTTTCCCAGTTGTATTCGTACTTATCTGACTTTTTTTTTTCAGATTTGAACATCAATCTATAGTACCATATTTTTTTTTTATAATGCTTGCAAAAGACAGGTTTATTAAGTAAACTAAGGAAATAGAAAATTAACTTTTCTATAGAAGCTTTAAAAATAATGTATAAACTAATTATTACATAACAATTACCATTTTCAAATTGCTTGAAAATGTCTATAGAAGAAAACTTCGTTGTAGGATTTAACCATTCCTTGCCATTTGATCTTATGAATGCTGTTGGTGCTGTGAATAATGAGGAGTTTAAAATGTCGCATGATATGGTAAATGAACTGGTTTTTGAAATGGTAGATATTACAACTAAAACTTTTGAAGAAAATGCTTCTGATATTTTAACAGACAACAAAGTTAATTGTAACCTAAAGCAAGAAACATCCAGTAATGAAACGAATGAGAATAAAGATTTACCAGTGCGTCGAAGTACTAGAATAAAACGTCTATCTGTTAGGCAAAATTCAGTTGATAAAAAAAATAATGCAAAGCAAATAAAAAATGACAAAATGATAGAAAATAAAGTGAAGGAAGAAAATAATTCCTTAGTTTTAAAAGAAGAAAGTGTTCAAATTGATACATCAAGTAAAAACCATGATCATGTAAGTAATAAAAAAAGTGAAGCATCGGATGTAAATAAAAATGAGGAGACTAAAACTCAAAAAGCAAAGCGAAGAAAAAGCCAGTCAAAATCTGAAAAATCTAAAATTGATAAGAAAAAAACAGGTGTTCGTAAAAAGAAGCAAAATATGTCTGATTCATTAGAAAGCTCAATAGATAAAGTTATTGAGGAGGTCATAAATTCATCTGTAAATTGTGAAGATTCAGAATTAGCCTCTAAAAAGCCATTTATAGCAACTGCTACAACTACACCTTGCAGTGTTGTAGTTATCAAAAATATACCTAATGAAATTAAAGTTCCTGTAATTCTTAACAATGATATAAAACAAAATGAAAATCAGAATCAAGATTCCAAAGATAAACAACTTGAGAATAATAATTCAAAACCTGTAAAAGTAAAATCAAGGTGGTGGCGTTCAAGTGAACTTGAAGGTGTGCTGAATACAGAACCAACAACACCCATTGATTCCATAACTGTTGCTCAAGAAAATCCTGCACCAGAATCTGTTTCTCCAAAAATAAATGAAGAAGTGGATAATGTTGAAGTTGGAAATCAAAGTAATGGAACCTGTAATGAAAATATATGTAATGATGTTGAAAATGTATGTATTTCAACAGATGAAAAACCAAATTATGAACACATAGAAGAGAATATTTACAGATTTGCAAGGTAATAAATATTTTAAATTTAGATTTATTTTGAAAAATTAAATTACTGGGGGTATTGAAATCTGATTTATGTGCCCTAGTATAATCTTAATTGTGTCATTTAAAAATTATACACAAAAGTAAAATTATTACTTTTGTAACAATTTAAGTGTGTTAGAATTATTTTGAGTTATATTTCTGGGTACTTGCATATTAGTGTCACCGCATCCAAATTTGGCGCCACGAGAATCACGCCATTTTCCACCAAAATTTGACTGGTTGGTATTTTTTCATATAAAACACGTTAGAATCTTTGTTGTTTGGGCGCAATTGGCATGCTGTGGTGACGCTAATACATAATTACTTATTCTTGTTCGAAAAATAAATTGGTATTGAAAAACTGTTCAACTGTGATTACAACACACAATTCAATATGTATTAATATATATGTATATATAACGTATCTTTTTATTTATCTTTTTAAATTAAGAAATATTGTCCATATTTACACATGAAAATATCTAGACTCTAGAGTTTTGTTGAGATATAATTAAATAGGCTATCTGTACATTTGAAGAACTCTGATTTTGATTACAAAGTAAAGTTAACTAGTATGTGAAATATGTTTTAACTAAAATTTCATAGATAAAACATATTTCACATGCTCTTAGTTTTGAATCAAGGGCACCTTTGTTAACTGATAACTTCTAACATTTGTGTTTGAAACTGTGGTATGAAATATAAATATATCTTTCACAGCTGAACAATTTAAGTCTACTTATAATGAGGAAGGGAAATTAGATCCTAGATTATTTTAATAGCATTATATCAATTTTTTAAGTAAAATTTATGACTTATAATTAATGGTAAATGTAAAATTCAATGATTTTATCTAGATAATTTTTCATTTGTTGGATAATGCAAAGAAAAATAATTTACATTTTGAATCATATGTATTTTTAATATCATTATTATAAAATTTTTATTCATGCATTTAAAAAAACTCATTTTTATTAGATATTCATGAACACAAAGTCTACAGACAATATGACTTGAACCACATATGCCAATATTATTGAGTTTTTATATATATTGTTTAAAAATGATTATTCCGTTTTAGCAGAGAGAAACTAGTCTTCCAAAATATTATTTGTATAGAACAAAACTTTAATACCTTTAGTTAAGGTGTTTTTATTTTGTGTTACTTTTGTCGTTAAACATACCTCACTCATTAAAAGAAAGGAAATTGTTTATAAAGAATTGTAATACTTTTGTACACACACACACATTTTCTTATTAATATATCCCTTGAAGATCTAAGTATTAAAACTACATCTTCAGGTTACTCCATTTTAGCAAACAAAATTGTAGCTGTTTTAAAAAATATATTTTTACGATTTTATCACTCATGTATATTAGGTTTGAGAATACATTAATTTTTTTAACTGATATTAGATTAAAATGTAAGGATGTATAACATATCAGGATCAGATATCTTTTTTTCCCATATATGATAATTTTTAAGAATGAATTCATAATGCTCTAAAAATTATACTGAAGAAAATATCATTTTGGAATAATTAAAACTATATAATTTTAAATATTTGAAAATAAAAACTTTTGTTTTTTCTCTTTGTTTATACCTAATAAATATTTAGAAAAATAATTGTTAGTGTTACTTTTAAGTCAATTTCTGCTAATCATGTGAAAAAATTAGATTTTTTTGCTAAACCATTATGAGTTTGAAAAGATTAATTAAAATTTGTGTAAATTGTTTTGTTTTCTACATTAAATTGTAATAAAATGTAAATGTTATTATAATCTAGACTATATAATCTTACCAATAAATTTGATCAGGAAGGGGGGGGGCTATTTTTCTTATTACTACTGTAATTTAATTTTAAGTCATACATTTAAAAAATTTTATTCAGGAGATTTGATACTGTAAACAAATTACTTTTGTTGTGGATATTTTTAATTTTTGTATGAAATGCATGCTTGTATATTAGTACATTTTGACTGTTTCAAGAAATGACCAGGGAGCAGAAGTATTTCCATTTCTGTTCTGTTTATTACTGTGTGTAGAAGGATTGTACTTTTAAACTAATGTGTGCAATATTAATTGTTTGTATTGTGAATGTGCACTATATTTTTATTACTTGTGGCATTCATACTAATTAGAATGTATAAGAATCCTAAGGATAATTTTTAAAGTACTTTTATTATGATTTATTGAAATTATTCTGTTTATATTTATCATTACCTTTTATTTTTATAAATTCTTTAAAAATTTCATCTTTCTCTTTAGAAAAAAGTCAAAAAGTAAGAAACAAGTTCGTCGAATGGTCTGTGATTGTACTCTGACAAAAGAAGAAGCAGAGTATGGAATACTTGGTTGTAAAGAGGAATGCTTGAATAGACTATTAATGATTGAGTGGTATGTATATTAACATTCTTATTTATTAAGAGGCCATTTTGTGTGCTTTTTGTGACAGCATAATTTGAGACTCGCGCTACCACATGCAGTAGCTATTTTATCAATGTAACATGTTGATAATTGTTTTTAATTTGGAAAATTAACATATATATGATTTTATTTTCAGTGGATATCGCTGTCCCCTTGGTGAAGCATGCTCAAACAAAAAATTTCAGAAGGTATTTATTTATTTTTTTAAAATTTTGTAAAAAACATGTATTAAAAGTAAAAATAATAATCTTAAGCTACATATGCATGGGTTGTACAGTATATTTTTTTTTATTACAGAAACAATACATAAAGTCTGAAATAATTAAGACAGAAAAGAAAGGTTGGGGTTTACGAGCACTGGAAGACATTTCTATGTACGTAATAATTGTTTTCCTTTAATTTGTTGAAGCATATAGTTTAAATAAGGTTGTTTAATCATAATTTAAGTAATAATATTCATTTCTAATCATATTATTTAAACTTTGTAGTAAGTAAGATTAATATCACAGAGAATTTCTGAAGTTTAAAAATGGAAAGTCTTTTTTTTTTTAACCAGCAACTTGAATGCAAAGTACTTCACATCGAAAGTATTTTATTGTTTTTAAATTAAAAAAAAAGATGTTAAGAGATTTTTCTCTCATAAGAAAGGGCATTTTTTTGTATTAAATCTGGTTTTTAAATTTAGTTGTAAATGTTTGTCTTATCTCTTAAAAACCAGAATTAATTAATAATTAAATAATTATCTTATTATTGCACCTAAAATAATTCGTACATTTAAAATATTTAATTGCATGAATCTATTCAATCTATTTTACTTTATCTTTAACTCTTCATAAATAACTTCACTTCTGTTTCAATATCTTTAAGTTAATAACAATAAAAAAAAATTTAAAAATGCTGTAGTTTCAAAATTTATATAAATATAATCAGTATTCATATAATTTAAGCATTTTAAATTTCTATAATATTTTAAATAACCATCCTTCTGTAATCTTTATGTTTAATCATATTCAATAATCAATTTATCGGTAAACTTTTGACAAAGGCTGAAAATATGGTTTGAGTTAAGTTGTAATAAAGTGCTTGTGAAACTAAATAATTTAAAGTTAAAAAAAATTTTAATGCTTATGTATTGTTATTTACTTTTAGATAAATGCAATATTCTTAATTTAAAAATATAATTTTTTCAGAGAATTTAATTTCTGTTTATTAATACTATAAAAGAACTTCTCGGTTAAAATTGTATCTTTATCATACTTCTGTAAAAAATATTTTTCTTATTGTGAATACTTTTAAATTTATGTTTTATATTTTTCTTTTCCTCTTTTTAATATATATTTTCCTTTAATTATTTTTATAAAATATATTTTAGAGGTGATTTTCTGATGGAATTTGTTGGAGAAGTATTAAACCACAAAGAATATCGACAAAGAGTTAAACTTTATGCCAAAGAGAAAAATGTTCATTGTTATTTTATGGCTTTGAAAACGGATGAAATATTAGATGCTACTTACAAAGGAAACCAAACTCGTTTTATTAACCATAGTTGTGATCCTAACTGTGAAACTCAAAAGGTATTTTTTATCATTTTAGTGCTTTCATTTTGAATGAATTTACATGAAATTAAAATGTTAAAACTATTTTACATCAAATTGAATGTTTTATGTAATTTTAAAATGTTCTGTACTTTGTGGTGGGAAAATTAAAAATTGCTTTATCTTTTATAATTATTTTTCAGATTTTCTTGATAATGGCACATCTAGATCTTTTATGAAACTTAAGATTTCTCTTAATTTCGAGTAACTTTGTTAAAGCTGTTGTATAACTGTGAAAAAATTTATTTATTTTTTCATAGTTTAATAGTTTAGGTAAAAATCTTGTAAAGAATGGGACACTGTAATAATGTATGCAGTTTTCATTTCAACTAGACATAATTGGTATGAATGTTAAGAAAACTGGCTGGAACTAAAACATTTTATTAATTATTTTAATGTCACTAACTTTAAAAAAGAAACTTTCTTTTCTGTATTGATACTGAGTGTTGGTTCCTCTTTCATTATCTGATTTCTCATCTTTAAATTAGTCAAAATTTCATTTCATTTTCAACTTCTACTTGAATGCTCTTAAGTTATTTGACTCAGAAATTGGTTTCCCTTATAAAATGTGTGTCTTGAACTTTTGATGATAGTAAAAATTTCTATATGACTCTTTTCTAAGCTTCTTGCTTCAAATGGTAGTAAATTTTTCTTTCTGAAATAAAGCTTAAAAAATTTACTTTTCAAAAGTAAACTGTAACATGCCAAGATTTTTATATATCCTACTTGTTATATATAAATTTTTTAATCAAAAATTTATCAGTTTAGAAAATGTTCAGGATCAGAACTTAGAGTGCAAAGCTGTAAGGGAATGTTTTCTAATTTATATAAAATTATTGATCTTTTTATCACATTGTCATAATAACTGGGAAAAATTGTTCCTGCTAAGGAATCCAGTTTCTTGCATTCCTATTGGTTTTCAAATATATCTGGATTTATCTATGAGATTTGAATGAGGTTTTGAGCATCCTAAGTCTATTAAAAAAATTTGGATTCTGTTGCGTAAAACTTTTAGAATTTAAAGAACTATATTAAATTCTTTAATCTAGGAACTTCATAATTTACTTTTCTTCAAATCACATTAAGAGTAATTGGTACCATTTATGCTGAACTATGATTAAAAGGTTAAATTCATTGAGTTTTTTTTTAACGACTGCTCATGTTTTAAATTTTGTTTTTTAACCCATAACTTTGCAATTTTTTAAATTTCTTTGAAAACATTATATGAGCTAGTTCTCAAGTAATAATAAAAGGGAAAAATATGAAAAAAAAATTAAGCAGTTTTAAATTGAATTTCAGTCATTTTTTTGTTTGTTACAGAAGAGCAACATTGCATAGTAGTGCTGTAAATTACAAAAAAATTTTATGTGAGGATTTTATTATTCATCGTAAAATGTTTAAATTTCTTACCTGGTAATTTATTTCGTCAGTAAACAAGAGGAAGCATAAAATATAATGGATTCTTTTTATAGCAAAAACACAGTTCTTGAGGCATCGGAGATTTTTATAATTGTTGTAATTTCTGGAAAAAATGTACTTCCATCTAGTGACAAAATTAGCATGTATTTCGTTGCAGTAATCCTTTTTTTTTCTTCAGATAAGTGATTTGTAGGTAATTAAAAAAATATTGAGTCTGTTAAATTAAAATAAATCATATGTTGCAGAAATGCAACAGTGTGAAGTTAAGGGTTAAATTATGTGAAAAATTTGTGTGTATATTGTTTCTGGAGGTGGTTGAAAACTAGACAGTTTTATAGAACTCTTTTCCATTAAAATTGAATGATTAGTGAACTTTTATAAAAATAAATTTTTATTTAAATGATTTCTGAAAGTTCTTAAAAAATGCATATGGCAGATTTCTGTATTTTGAAGTTTTAAACATATGTAATTATTGTAAATATAAAAATTTTAAAAATGCATCTTAACCCTTTATCTACCGACGATACCTTATAAGTACCACTCACTTTAAAATTACATAGAATAAACATTTTTACAAATATTCTGATGATACTTAGCAGGAATATTCTTTGAAATCCACTCTTCTAAGATATATGGCAGCACGGGTTCTCTGATGAGTATTTTATCGGGGTAGGCGAATAGTTTATAGCAGCAATGGTGTTTTCAGCGGATTGCGAAGATTATCATTTTTGTCCCGAAAAAGTAGTTTATGTCAAAATTTGAGTGTCTTTTTTTTTTTTTTTTTTT
>BMAV01000294.1:73556-86720 GCA_019973955.1 Trichonephila inaurata madagascariensis
AATTAATTAAATATATTTAACGGATTAAATTTCCCAAAGTTGAGTATTTTGTTTATGTATATCCCTTAATTTTCAATGTAGTGATTTAAAAAAAATATATTGCATGAAAAAAACTGAAGTAAATCATAATGCGGATCATAAAGGGTAAAAACATTTATACTAAATCCTCAGTAATGCAGCCTGCATTAAACAGATGTCACTTTATCCAGACAGCTGTTAAAAAAAAAATTCAAAATTAATGAGCACAGTTCTGGTTTGGAGTTTTTTTCTGCTATCCTCAAACATATCTTGTAAATAATATTCATTTAGTGTTTGCTTTGCCTTATTTCAAACTACATGTTCTTTTTACTATAAAGTGCTTAGGTATGTACCTTGGCTCATTTTATAGGCTATTATGTTAAATAGATTATAAAAACCAAAGCTCTAATTGGTCTGGATAAGTAACAATTCAAATGTAGTGAGTTGTGCTAAGTGAATTCAAGGATTTATCTTAATTTGAAATATGAATATTGTTAGTATAGCAATAGTAATAACAATTTACTTATATTAATGAACTATAAATAAATTTAGAGTTCATTAACTGTGTGTGTTTGTAATAACATTCTTGATATTTTTGCTGTAACACATAATCCTACCACAATACCAGTTCATTGAAATTTTCCCAATTAGCTCTAGTTTATTTTGAGATTTGTGGGTTTAAAGAAAAAAATAAAACTTCTTTTATATTATGAGGAAAATGAAATGATCAAATGCTATTATATTGGATATTGATCTTTATAATAGTTATTTTAGGAAAAAATGTGTGAATATTATACAGAACATTTTTTTTATAACTTAGCAGAGAAATTTCTTTTTTGTATTAAAAGGTTACTTTAACTTATTATTGTTGGGTTCTTAGCAAAAATTTTCCATTAGATATTTAAAAGCATTTTTTAGAAATGTCGCTAATATGTATGTTGATTTCAAAATTATACAGTATATTTTTCTCTAAGTCAACAGAAGTGTTATTCATGTAGCAAAAAATATATTGTTAATAATTAAGATTAATTTCTGATGAATTACTTACTATTTAGTAATTATAGTTACTACTTATTACTCTTGCTACTTATTTTTGAGTAATTTATAATTAAAAACAGTCTTAAAAATAAGTATTGAATATGTTAAGAAGACTATGTGGCTTGTGATAAATTTTAATTAATTGAAGGTTTAATTAATTACAATTGTGGGTAACAGAATTTGTTGAATAAATAAAAATGAATAAATATAGCAGTAATATATGTATTTCTAATATTTGTAAAATTACTCAGAAAAGGCACCTAATTATTTGAATGCCTTTTAAGCTACTGTAGTTTAAAAGGACTGTAAATTAATGGGTCTGTTTTCCCATATATTTAGTTATTTTAAAGTTTTATTTAAAATTTTTATTCAAATTTTCTTTTATTACTTATTTATGGGAAGTTGTATTTTTCATTCAAAATTTCTGTTTTATTTTTTTATAAAGTAATTTCTTTAAATAAAGCATTAAAAAAAATTTTTTTTAATTAAAAGAACTATTGTTATTTGAATCCAAGAATAGAATAAAATATTACCAACCAAATAATTTATTCTTAATCTTAGGATATATACATATTTATGTCACAGCTTTTGAAATTGTTCTGATGAGTTCTTTATAATCATAGGTACACTAATGTTTGGCATATGCATTTTTCATATATTCAGTTGTCCAAATAACTTTTTTATTGTATGTATGAATAGAATTTTTTTTTTTAATATTTATCTTATTAATTTTCCAAAAATTATAAATTTGTCAACTTTCATTTCTGGCTAATGTTAAGTATAAATTCTGGTATAAAATTCATATTTTGAATCTTAGTGGACTGTTAATGGAGAATTGCGAGTTGGTGTGTTTGCAAAACGGCCCATTTGTACTGGAGAAGAATTTACTTTAGATTATCAATTCCAACGATATGGGTATGTACTTTTTAACTTAGTATAAATGTGAATAAATTTAGAAGAAAATTTTGTTAAAAGCACATAAATAAGGAAAAAATTTTAATATTTTATTCAAACATTATTTTGGAACAAATTCCATTTTCAAATAGCTTCTAGCAATACTTGTGGATGTTGATTATCAAATATTGTTTCCATTATAAAAGTATTCAAAAATAAAAAATTCTTGTTGATCGTGGGTTTTTTTTTTTTTTTGTTAATATTTTAACCATTAAAAAGAAATAGTCTCCCACCATAAAAAGTAGCTACAAGTGTATCTTATTCAATCTAGAAAATCCTTGATATATATATGTATATAACAAGTCTCCAGTTAAATCCAAAGACTTTTTTGTATCTACATTTGTTGTCTGGTGAATTCCAATTTCTTCCTCTTTAGCACTGTAGGTTCTAGTACTTCACTTTTTTTTTTACTATATATATATATATATATATAAAATCCTTATTATATATATTATATGTCCTTAGGAGAGAATGTTTTAAAAATTATTTTCAAATGTAATTTATAACATATAAATTAAGAACTATTGTTTATCAAACTTTAAACTTTGTTTTCAATATTTGAAATATTAATTCTAAATTATTTCAGATGTTCTATATTTCATCGTGTGCGGTTACATCTTGTCAGATATTCATTCAAAATTTGACACACAGATATTTTTAAACTATATAGTCAGCTAAAGAAATTTAATTTAGGTCTATAAAAAAGTATTTATTTTTATGAAGATAAAATTTTCAAAATGGTGAAAATCTTAGGTGAATAATGCTTACTATGAATCAGATCATTTCACTTCAAGATGGAGTGTAAAATGCTTTAAAGTCAAGCTGTAAATGAAGTCAACATTCAAATTAAGCATAGCTTATTTTAATAGTTGGATTAAATGTTATACTTTTCGATGGATACAATTGGATGAAAATGTCCTTTGTAAATTATGGCAATGTCACAAGATATAAAAACTGAATGGAGTTTGTAATCCTGTGAAGGATAAGGTTATTGCTTACCATCTTAAGATTTGTAGTTTCAAAGCTAAGAGGAGTTTAAAAAAACTGATATTATTGTAAAATTCATGAAGTGCCCATAATTCTCCTTATTTTTCTATTGTGTGGTTGTATTAATACCTGAAAAGAAATAAACAACTGATTGAATGAGCCAAGAAAAAGCCTAAAGGGCAGAGATTTTTTCTCGTATTTTCCAAACAGATAAAAAGTGAGTTTAATTAAAATGAAAATACAATGTTGTTTTGGAGTCTTTCCTTTTTTCCCCCATAGCAAGAATTAATAAAAGTTAATTTATCAACTATTTTGAGAGAGTTGGACTATATAGTTGTGGTTTATACCGGTTGTGGTTAATGAAATGAACGAGAAATTCTTACTCTTGAATCAGATGAATTTTTTTTAGTTAACAAGTTTCCACAGAGTATAAAATGAAGTTTATTAGAGATTAAATTACAGTTAACTTTTAGTTGAATGATTTTTTCCCCATGATTTTAATATTACAGCTATATTTTGTTTTAAAATCATGGCAGAGTGTATTTTGTTGCTTTCAAATGAATAAACAACTAATGATATTTTATATATAAATAATAAAAAGATAAATAACAGATTATTGTTTTAATCTTCATTTGTATTTAGAAATTTTCAGTGACAGTGAAATTTTAAAAAATCAACATGTAAGCTATTAACACATTCTTAATATTGTACTTAAGTTACAGCTCTCTGAAATTGTGTAATATTGCTATGAAAACTATTTATTGTCAAATGCATTACATCATATTTACTTTATTACTTTAGATATTTTATTATTTCCTGTGTTAAAAAATATATTTAAGTTTAATAAGTTTCTCTTAAGTAAAATTTTCATTTACATCAACTATTTATTTAAAAAAGATTGTTTTATCTAAATTTTTAATATACTCAGACTCCATATGAACTGATTATGTGTTTTTCAGATTTATTGCTATTTTAAACTGTCTGGATAGAATATTTGATTAAGTTGAATTTGTTCTTTAATCTTTGTTGTCATTTCAATTGTAGTCGTGAAGCTCAGAAATGCTTTTGTGGATCGTATAATTGTTCTGGTTACATCGGTGGAGGAAAACAAATATCTATCGATGCTTATAGTGGTACTAAATCAGGTGCCATTAAAAGGAAAAAAGGTTCTGAAGACAAAAAGCGAGAATGGGAAGATATGGCTGTAAGTAAATTCTTATCACAACTTTATTCGTTTTTTAAAAAATATTTAATATTTACCTTCAAAAGGTGAGTTTAGATTTTACTATTACACTTAGTATCCAAAATTTTTATTATTTCACCCATATAAAAAGAGTATGATTCTTTGTGAATTGAAAAGAATGTTTGTTTTGTCATCATTTTTTTGCTCATATATACTTGAAGGAAAACAAAATTAAAATGCTACTCAGGCAGTATGGTTAGTGACATTAACTGATGTGTTGTTAGGCCTGGGCTCAAATCCCAGAGAAGGTATGGATGCTTATAAATGTATAGTGCCTGTGCTGCATGGGGATACTCTAAATATTAGTCTTTAAGCATAGTTATTTTTTCATTTCTGAGATTGCTTATTCCTTGAAAAGTTTCTATGCAACTCTAGGGGTATTCATACCTTGATTTAAGGACCTTGGTATAATCTATACTAATACAAAAAAGTGTATTTTGCATGTGGTATGAAAACTAAGCAACCCAGACATATAAAACTTGGCACACTGAAACTGTAGGTCTTAAATTGATGAATCAAAATTAATATTCTATTTTGCGTACTATTTTAAGTAAGTTTTTGCTGTAGGCCTTAATTTTTAATCCAATTTATAATGTATACTTTAATAAATATTGATTAAATTATGAAACAGGCTTGTATATAGTTTGGGAACAATAAAGATAAATGATTGATAGTAAATTTATTAAATTTCTTTTGTGTGCCCCTTCCTTCTTAGATTAATCTTTATACAAACATTTATCAAGAGACAGTGGAGAAAATTGTGTGGTTTATATATAGTATTTCATATATTGAAATACATGGGAAATTTATTTTTCAATGTGTTCCAAATCTCATAACTATGTTTAGTATTTCCTATTATATATATATTAAAATAAAAATATTTGTCTTTTATTTTTTCATGATTTGTTTATCTGTTTGAAACACATGTGTACGATAAGGTATATACCTACATTTTTTAATCCACTAAGAAATTTAAAGATAAATTTTTCATATTTAATCTGTTTTTCTAATGTATTATTTGGAAGGAGGGAAAGCTGCATCTATGATGGTAAAATCTTCTTTTAGAAGTTAACTTTTTGTATTTAGTTATTAAAATTCATTAGCATTATAATTTAATCCTTTATTCTATATTAATTATCATAGTTATATTAAAAAGTTCAGAAAATTTACACACTGTTATGTACATAATAGAATCCAAATTTCAAAGAGGACATGTAAAATAAACCACTGAAAACTGGTGTTCTTTAATAACAATGAATTAAATGCTATTCTCCAAACGTCCATTCTTTGTAACAGTTTAGATAAAAATATGCTGGTGAAAAATAAAAATGTGTTCAATTTAGATATTTAGTACTGAAATATTTTAAGTTTGCATGTATTTTAATGTAACAACAATATTGAAATGTATTTTCTTTGTGAACTTTTTAAGACTTTTGTTCACGTTAAAAAAAATTGGAATAAGTTAATGTTCATGTTGATGAGATGAGGAAGAATAAGTCATCGCATATGTTTTTTCAGTTATAGATGTGTTAAAATTTGTTTTTCTAATATAGATTTATTTCATATTTCATTGTTATATTTTATAACTTTTAATTATTGTTATTAATTCTGATATTCTTAATTATTTTTACTGTTATATTGAATTGCATGTGTGTTCAATTTATTATATGTAATATAATCTTATCAAATATTTGAAATATAATTTCAAATAACTAATCAAACTTTTAATTACAGAATTTTATTATGCTATGTTTTATCACAAAACAATTTGTATAATTTATATATTAATAAAAGGTATTCACCTTTAAATTTTCGTGTAATGTGAAGTAAATTTTAAGGAAAAATAATTGGTCTTTCTGATAATTAAAATTGTGTGCATTGGTAAGCAATATTTTGGATGATTCTTTTTTAAATGGATGGTTAGGATCATATAAGACTTTTTATTTAAAAAGTAGCATTGATTATTATGCAGCTCTACAGTGATTTTAATTTAAAATTGTACAAATATATGATAAAATCTATCAATTCAAGGAACATATCCTAACATCAAAAGTATTTCTTGTAATGTTATTTTTTTAATTCTGTAGAACAAATAATTCTATGGAAATTTCATTCTATATTAAAGTTACAATTTTTTTTTTCTTGTAACTAAGCTTAACCATTTCATTTGTATCTCTGATGTAGGATTTAATTATTCAGTATACTTGAAACAAAATGTACCATTTTTTATAACATCTACAGCAGTGGTTTCCAAACTTTTTTGACTCAAGGAATCCTTGGAGGTGTTTTCATTAACACCCCACCCATACACACTTAAAGAATTAATCTTAAGATAATATTTAAAGTATATCAACATATTATATGTACTCTTTATGTAAAGACAATTGAAAAGAGTAATGTATTTATTATTAAAAAAACTTTGTATATAATTTTAAGGTAATTTACTCATTAATAATATTAATTTGTTTCCAACTTATGCATGATTTTTAGTAACTGGGATTTGTGCTTGCATTTTTTTAAACAAACTGTCAAAGTTTAGATCTATTTAAACCATCTACATTTGCATTTCATATTCTGCATTTAGTTTGTTTCTATATTGTGAATTAGTAACCATTCACTTTAAGAAATATTTTTCACTTAAATATATTGTACTGAATGGCATTGAAATGTTTATCGCAGCAGGAGTTTATCCTTTGCATTCTGCAAGAATTTGTAATCTAAAGTTTAGGGGAACTGTTCCAGCTTAAATTGCGATTTTAACATGGAATCTGTTGATATGTCAATAAACATTCCCTCTTTCATTATAGGTATGTTTTTCCCATAAATGAAAAAAGCATATTTTTCATTACAAAACTATTTAGTTTTGCAAAACATTCTACTAACGAATGTAAATATATTTCATAGAACCCAGGATAGTAAAAAAAAATAATATAATTGGTAATACATATAGGAAAAGTGTTTTAACAGTTTATCATATTATAATAAGTTATTTCAATTTTAATGTCTGGGATGAGCTTTAGATACTTGTAGTTATACGTACTTTATAGAGAACATGAATCTGTTATCCATTCACATTTATAATTTTCTTATCAATTTTTTTATTGTGACTTGTTGAACCCCAGGGTTCTGTGGAACATTGTTTGAAGACCACTGATCTACATCAACTATTTTTGACAATATTTTGTAATAGATATTTAATTTTTTTTTTATTTAGGTATCTTATGTCCCTTCATCTTTTTAAAAATTTCTAAGTTCAGTTAAAATATCACATATTCATACTATTTTTATTACCCTTCCCTTTTTTGTGCATTAATTTAAACTTCTAAATTTACCATTCTTCAAATATCTCATGTTAAAATTAAATTTTATAAATATATATGCATTGAGAAAGTTCTGCATAAATACAAAAGGGATATAAACAGTTTTGAAAGTGTCTTGCAGTTTTAAATCAGTTAAACCAAGGTAGGAGGCAGTTATGTAAAATGTGTTAACAGAAAATCAATAAGAAGTATGCAGTATATTCTTATATATTTAAATTTTATATTTGAATTAAACTTTATTTAATTATCAGTGTTTTTTTTTTTTTTTTTTTTGTTTTTTTCTTCCCCATTTTAGTCTATTTTAAATATATATATTTTTTTGAGTATATTATTAATAATGAATTATAAGTAGTGAAGTAGCATAATTAAATTGAAATCATATCACCATTAAACAAGTGATGTCATATTCAATGAAAGCTATTTTTAAAGAAAAGTTTTTTTTTTTACTGTTAATATTTCAGTTGGAAGAAGAAATAGAAAAACTTAACACAGCCAAAGGACTTCGAAATAGAGAAGAAACTTTAAAATTAGCTAGACTTATGGTTCGAGCAGATGAAAGCAGCACTCGACATCAATTACTTGATATTATAATAGTATGTATTAAACTCTTAGTTGCAGTTCATAAGTGTTTTCCTTATAAAATTTAGACTTTATTTATAACATTTTACTACTTTTGTGGAATAATTATGTATTTCATTCTTACATGGTTTCTTAAATTTAGTGATATATATGTATGTGGAAGGTACAGATTCTGTAAACTACGCTTAAACCTACACCCTAAATCTATGACAGCTTTAGAAAATATAATTTTACATTTGGTTCCTTTGACTTTTTAATTTTCTAGATCACATGCTCTTAGTTCTGATGTTCAGAATTTATCTTCTGATTTGCAAGATATATTTACTACTAATCTATCATTCTTTCAATTTATGATATTTATATAAATGTGTTTTTATTTTATCTTTTGAACAATACATAATTTTTATATGTATTTATATCCTACATACATTTTATTTCTTTTTAATTGTTTAAAGTTCAGTCCAAGTTTTTTAAAAATTGAATTTTGCCATTTTGTTTTCATTTCATAATACTGAACTTCTAAATAAAACTTTTATGTCTCTGCAATCAGGTCACATCCATACCTTCTTTATTTACTTCATTTCATATTAAAATATAATTTTAAAAAAAATGTTTCTGATGTATTAATGACTTTTAAAAATTTAGCCTCTTTGAATGCTTTATCTGGGAAACCTTGTCAAACATCTCGGTTCTTGTTAATTTCATTTAATTGTAATTTAATTTTGTATTTTTATTTATATTTTAAATTTCATTGAAATTAGGAATATTTGTCAAAAATCAAATGTACAAAAAAGTTTGTTGTTTATGATTCCATCATTTAAATTTTAAATACAGTCCAAGGATTTTAAAAAAAATTATTAAAACTGTAAAAAGTAAAAAATGATGTCATGCAGGGGTTGGCAGACTTTCCAGAGAGTAGAGCCTGTCAGTAGAACAAGAAAAAGGTATCAGCCATTTATATGTGTACCCTTGCGTACCCGTAAGCCATGGTAAAGCGTAACTCTTGTTATAGTGGTCATGATCAAGCTGTCATACTTGAATTAATATTTTTTTAAAATACTGAGAAATTAAGTTCTTTTCTGTTCCTTTTAAAACTAAGAACTAATCATAAATATTTTGATTTTGTGACTCAATGCAAGGACAACCAATACCAAAATATGTTGGGAATAAAACTGTCAAGTTGACAGAAAAAAAATTCCATACCAATAATACCAAAAATGTGCTGTATTCAGGATTTTTTCCCCCCAATAATTAACTAAGTTGTTTCTTACATATAGAATTCTATGTAACTGTCTCATTTTCATATAAAAGAAACAATTATTTTCTTGCAGTCAGCATTTTTGCATTTTATAAGTAACTGTAATTTAGATCTCCCTAGTCTAGATGCTTGGCTCGCTTATGTAAGCATATTTAGATATACATATATCGATTTTAATAGCAAGGAAATTGTGATAAATGCAAGATTTTTTTATTTGTTTAGTTAGAGCAAGTAACTTCCATTGCTGTTAAAAGCTGTGTTATGTCTAGCAAATGGCTAATCTTTTTCAATGGGCTAAATTCATGTATAATCATGATTGCGGGACAATCGCAGCCTCATGTTTCTTGTTAAATCCAAACACTACAATCCCATACTTTGCAACTTTTTTTTTTAATTTCATATATATATGTCAGTATTAACCCTCCAAGCGGTCTGCACGTAAAATTCCGCCATTCCAGAGATGCTTTTTCTGCCTTCAAGCAAGATTCCCAAAAGCGTCCGAGCCGCATTCTTAAAAATACGACTCAACCGCTTTTGAGAACCCCACCTGAAAGCAAAAAAATATGTGTGGTGCATTTTTGAAGCATCTCCAGAATGGCAAGACTTTTAATTGCAGACCGCTTAGAGGGTTAATGCAAATCGCAGTGGAAGCTGGCCAAAAAACGTATCTTTTAAAAAAAAGCATGTAATAAATTGTAATGAATTTCTTGATGTAAAATAAAACTCGAATGTTTCATTTACCTATAGTATTTTTATATAATGTTAAAATTAAATGTCGATAAATAATGTATATTAAAATGAATATAATTATTAATTGAAAATAGCTATCTAACGAGAGAATTTCTTGTGCTCCTGCACTTGAGAAATTTTCACAAAAACAGTTGAACTTGTGCCCCTAATACTGAATAGTTTATTTAAAACTATTTATTCAAAAAGCCTGCTTCTTAAAGAGATTCATTTCTTTTATTTAATAATGAAAGATTATTTTCTTTTTTTCTGAACTTTGAGACAGTCATTTATTTAAAAAAAAAATTAAAACATTTATAGGTGATGATTACTTAGTCGGATAACAAAGAGTATCAAATGCTTGTATTTTATTACTGAATCGTTTCGTTAAATTCTTCACATAGCATTGGTAAATCATGCTGTTGCTATTTACAATTTACATGTGATGCATTATATTATTAAAAAAAAAAGGATTAATTTTCTTCAAAGAATAAATTTTCATTTAAAAACTTACAAATAAACTGTGATATTTTATATACATTAGCCTTAAAATGTGAACTCTGGAAAATTTCTAAAAAAAAATTTCTAAACACAAATTTTATAAGATTGACAAATTATATTATAAACTCAAACTTTTATATTTTAAAAATTAACATTTCCAAACTAATTTTCCTTCTAACTCCTAATATTTCTAAAATAATGTTAAAATATGATAATATTAAATGTATACAAGAAAAAGCTAAAGTACAAGATGTCACCAGTGTTAATATAAGAATTTGTCATACTAATGATATGCAAGAGAGTGTTAGTGTTTATTAAATCTCGTCACACGATTTCGACTTGGGGCCACTTGCCTGTGAATTTAGCCTATTATTTGTTTGATTGTACTTATTTATTGTATGGAACAGAATGTTTGTTCACATGAATATTCAGAGCAACATATTTTGTGAGCAGTGAATGCCTGTTTATTTTATTGCATTAAATATTTCAGATAAACTATTCCATACCTCATATATTGCTTCTATTTTAAGCAGTTCTTTCATAGCTGTCCATATGTGTCATGTAAATATTTTCAATGCATGGTAACAGATAAAGAGGAATGCAAACAATAATGGTATACATAATTATTTAATATATTGAGGCAGAAGTCTGAAGATCCCCACAATCATCAATGCTGAGAGTCACAGTCTGCCAACCCCTAATCTGTTGTATAAGGAATGTTTATTTTCATAAATTATTTTAAGAACAAGATTCTGTGGCACATTCATTTTCTTTCTTTTTTCTACATATCTTGTGTTTTTTCTTAAGTTAAAAAAAATTTTAGAATCAACTTTTAGAGACAAGAATTTTTAGATAACAAGCTGAGAACTGTTCCTCACCCCCTGAAGTAATTTTTATGTTTCTTGTTTTAGAAAACTGAACAACAAGCTTGTTTGCGATTGTTTTTAGATTATCATGGACTTCCTTTGCTATGGAGCTGGATGACAGATATTGTTGAGCTGGATTTAAAGGCTAAGGTATATATTTCATGTTTGCTGTATTTGACCTGGATAAACTTTATAAAATTTTTAATCTTTTCTATAGCAGTATATTTTCTTTTTGGTTTTAAGTAATGAATTAAATAAATATATATATATATATAATAATTTGCATCAATCATGATTAGAAGTGGTTTGGTGATGTTAATAAATTTTATAAATGTCTTATTGAAATTACTTGGGTGCACTGGCGTAGCTAGTTCTGAGTGGGCCCTGTATCAAAATTCCTTCGAGGGTTCTTTAATAGGTATGAGAACTGTTAGTGGGACTGTAGTTACACATGGTGGTGCCCCATATCATTGATATGGTGGTAGCTATGCCCCTGCTTGGATGTACAGCAATATTTATTAGGATTGTGTGTTAACTATAAAAATAAAACTGAATAAAATTCAATTTTATATTGGCCCTATTTGTGTATTTGAATGGGAATGATTAAATCATATATTGTGAGGGCTGCTGTTCACATTTCGAAATATATATAGAGAGTAAAAAAATGGTAGATTATACTTTGTGTTATCTTCATGCACTGTATTTTTCTCTGTGGGAAAACTCATAACTAAAATATTTCAATTATTAATAATAAAAGATGTGTATAAATATCCAAAATTCAATATATGAAGATCTAATTCTGTACAGACTATTATTATTATTTGAAGTTATACAATTCAAACATGAGGTTTTTAACCTAATACAGGATCTTCAAAATATAAAGACTTAAAATATCAGAATTGTAAATGTTCATTTTATTGAATGAAAACAAAATTTGATTTATATTTCATATATATATATTTTTTTATGTATAAAAAATTAAAAGCAATGCATATAATTTTCTTATTGTTATTTGTAATGTTAAAATCAAACATCAGAGAATTTTATGTCACATATATTAAAAATTCTTAAAATGGAAGTTGCAATAAATCTTATCTTATATCTAATGTCAATAAATTTAATTATATAAAAAGGAAATTTATAGATTTATCTTGATATACATTTTCAGATTTTGCAAGTATTAGCCCTACTTCCAGTTTCGAACAAAACAATGCTTCTTGATAGCAAGGTGATGAATGTTGTTGAGAAATGGGTTAAAGAATATTCTGACAAACATGTAGATGCAGATAATAAGACATCATTGACTTCTGATGAAATCTCTGAACCGCTGTGTAAAAAGCTAAAAAATGTGGAATTTTCTGATAGTGAAACAGATAGCACAGGTTCACATAGTGCTGTTGAAAACCTTTCTGAAAATTCCTCTGCTGTTACTGAAAATAACTTCAAAGCTGAAATGCTACCAAGTGAAAATTTGTCTTCTGAACCTTTATCAGAAAATAAATCTCCTGACGACTCTCAAGATACAAAAGTTGAAGAGAATAAGGAAGATGATCCACATATCACTCTTAAAACTGGCATTTGTAGCAAGGCTGTCGATCTTTTAAATAATTGGAAGAACTTGAAGGTGAGTTATATTTTTCCCCTTTTGTTTTTAATGACATCTCGTCTTTCTCA
>BMAV01000294.1:91184-170403 GCA_019973955.1 Trichonephila inaurata madagascariensis
TATTCAAGAAATGTTTTCTCTCTGATGTTTTTCGTTTTGGCCTATTGAATGGAATGTGATGCAATACTACCATAACCAATGCAGTAGTCTAACGGGTGCACTTCTGGTTCTTTATGACTGGACAACTGGTTGTTCGCATGGCCTTGGAGATAGTTTGAGTGTACCGGTCTGTTCAATTTTTACCATCTTGTTTACACGCAGAGATAAAATTGATCTTGGGTGAAAATGGCTGGAAGAAATGAGTAAATTAACAATAAGTGAGACCATCGAATATATGCGACAATTTTCAGAAAATTAATCCAAAAACAATGAAGAAATTGTTTTCAGAAATGATGAATATTTGCCTTCAGATGAACAAAATATTCCCTCGTATGAAGATACTGTATCTAATTTTCCTGTACAATGTACTAAAAGAAAACCCACTTTTAGGAAGAAAAAATAATTTGTAAATAAACGTAAAAAGTTAGATTCAAATCCAGATGAAATGAACTCTGGAACTTTTGTTGTAAATGATGGAACATGTTGGGAAAGTATCACCTTTGGAAGTTGTATGCATGGAAGAATTATTAACATATTGTTTGCAAAGAAAAGTGTGGCCCAAACAGTTTTGCAAAGTAAAATATTGAAAATGGCTATGTAATTAGTTCATGGATGCTACTTATAGGTGAGTCAATTCGTCATATCAAAAATTGTACAGAGGAAAAAGCTCATTGGCAACTGGGAAAAAATGAATGGTCATGCAACTTTAGATGAACCAGATGCTTTTGTATCAATTTTGTATGCTCAAGGTATATACGATGCAAATTATCTAAATCTTGACAGTCTGTTGTTTGGAGTCCACCTTTTTTCCACTATACTACGGCGAAGGATAGATTTAAAAAACTTATGAAATTTCCGCGATTTGACAAAAAAAGCTACACGATCTGAACGCCTTCAAACAGATAAATTCTGTTTCATTTCTGAAGTTTGGAAGAAATTTATTGAAAATTTGATAACTTGCTATAAACCTGAACCATATATAACTATTAATGAACAACTATTTCCGTCAGATGTCGTTTCGCGCAATATATGCCAAATAAACTAGATAAATTTGGTATCAAGTTCTGGCTTGCCGCGGATGTTGATAGTAAATACTGGCTCAATGATTTTCTATATTTGGGTAATGATGAGCAACATCCTGCAAATCTATCTTTCTGAATACATTGTTTTGAGTTTGATTGAACCTTTAGAAAATAAAGGAAGAAATATCACTGCAGATAATTTTTTTCAGTACACTAAATCTATACCAAATGTTAAAAACAAAGAACACTAGTTTAACTGGAACAGTGAAACGAAATTGGAAAGAAGTACCTGAATTAGTGAAAAAAGTAAAGATGCCGTTATATAATACATTGTTACTAGAGCACGATGATATAACTTTGACAGTTTATCAGGGGAAAACCAGCAAAAATGTCTTATTATTGAGCTCCCTTCATCCCACAGTTGATATCGACAATAATCACCCAAAACAGCTTCCAGATACAATATCAATTTATAACTCAAAAAAATTTGGTGTCGACATTTTTGACTAAATGGCTGGGAAATATTCTGTGAAGGTAGGATCAAGGAGGTGGCTAGTTCATGTATTCTACAATATTCTTGATCTTGCAGGGATTAATGCATGGATTTTATACAAAGAAGTTACTGGAAAAAACTTACAAGGAGAGAATATCTTCAACAACTCAATGAGGAGTTGTGTAGTGCGTATATTCACAAAATAAATTACCAGTCAAATACACAGACAAAAACTGATACTACTGAAGAATCTGCACAGATGCAAAAAAGGGTTCATTGCCAAACTTTCAAGTGTAGAAACAAAACTATAGATACTTGTTCTGACTGTAAATACCGATATGTGGAAAGTGTACAAAATATATAAAAAGAAGTTACCCAAAATGTGCATTAACTGTGTAGGAAATCTTGACTGGTAAGAAACTAAATCTTTCTATAAGTTGTCTGTATATTTTACTAACTGCATACAATATTCCATATTGTAATATCTTATTATTTTTTATCACTTCTTTTTACAATTTAATGTTAAAAATGAATAAATGTCAATGCCATATAATTACAGCATACTTTTAGCATAACAATGCAGGTGTTTATTAATTGGGGTCAATTTGACCCAGCCCACGGTTTTAGGTATACCGAAACTGCCGCGGTTCTAGTGTTAAACACCTAATTATTTTTTATTATGGTATAACTTTGAAGTCTATGCTTTTAGTTCATGTGGTTGATATTACCCTATATTCCTTTGAAATTTTAGTTTTTCTCATAATTCTACCAACAATTTATATATCCATTGCTGATTTATTGACTTTAAAATATAATTTTACTTATGTAAAAATCATTCAACAAACTTTTAAAAATATTAGGATTAAAACAAAGAGTTTTTTTAGTATGTGAACATGGATCAGAACCTACTGTATTTTAATCTAAAAATATTTAATTTAATTTTTTTCTCTGCCAGAGATAATTTTTTCAATCATAATGAATAATTCTCTTTATGTGTAGATTGATTTTTTACCTGTAATAGAACAAATTTAATTTTTCGTATTGTAACCCATTTTGTAATTACTATATAGTTACAAACTGATATCTTTTACATTTAAACATATATAAGGTTGCTATTTTTCATTATTCAATAGCATATTTTCTTAAATACCTTTGTTCATAAGGTAATGCTGCAGATGAATTCTTAGTTCACTTGAGGTTGAAAAATTGCATAAAGAAAAGTTGTGTTGGTTTTTAATATTCATCACAAGAGAGAAACTAAACTTTATCAACTTATTTAGTATAAAACGCTTTTTTTAGGCACTGAATATTTGACTAGGTATAGTCAATTATCTAGTGAGGGAAAAATGATAATTTTTTTACTTGATACAACTCTTTTTCCATTGTATTTTGTCTTGAACATCTTAAAATGTTTATTATGCATGTTTATTGTTATGCATATAAGTTCTTTAGACAAGTGGGAGATTTGGTTCTTTTTAATAAATTTATGAATTTTATTTGTTGCAGATTGTAGTAAGTATTTCTTTATATAATTAAATTCATTTAATATTTCTAGATTTCTTAAAAAAATTTAACAAATTCTATTTTTTATTTTATTTTTGTGTGTTCAATCATATATCTTTTTCGCATAAATTGTCCTACATACGATGTAATCATAATCAGTTTTTTGGACTAATATGTAAATTATATTGATAAATATGAATCAATTAATACAAAAATTGTCGTGTTTTGCTCCTTTTTTTTATTGCTGTAAAGATAATATTTCATGTTCCCCATTTTTATTTTAAGTATACTTTTTACTAATCATCGAAAGAAAGAATGGAAAAGGATAAGATTTTTCTCTTATTTCGTTCTTGAAGTGTTAAGAAGTAAGAAGAGGGGAGAAATCTTTCTAAGTTGTGTGCCTACATTTGGGGACAATAATAAAGGATAATTGAATTGCTATGCATTCTGAGAAATTTATACAGATTTATCAGTTACAAGAATGAAAAAATGAATAATTTATAGCAAAATTGAAATTTGATTTTTATATACAAGTATGTATATATATATAAAGTTGTATAAATGTTTTTCCCCATCTAATTTTGACTTTTGAATTTGCAAATTTATTATTGGTAATAGAAATGGTTTTGATCAATATCAATTATAATTTCTTGTAATACAAATTTATTCATAGGAATAATATAATTTTAACTTTATATTAAAAGGTCTTAAAATTTTATTTTAAAGGGAAAATATATAGGAATATTAGTGCAATTTTTTTTTTTAACTTCGATTCTTTCTTACTCATTTGCTTGCTTTTCTTTCCTATTGTCTTTTTCTTAAAATTTGTGTGTTGAAAAATAATAAATCTGTAGTATTTACTGATTTATAAGTACATAAATAACTATTTCACTTGAGAGAGTGTTTATGTTTCTTCTGTGTTAAAAATTTATTATCCAATTCTTAAATATTTGAGTAGGCTGTATGAACTTATATGTATTACAGATTTATTGCACCGGACATAACTCTATAACTTGGATATTCTTATCCTATTATGCATGTTTGAATGTATTAATATATTTTATTTGAAAAAAAATGTACTTTTTAACTAATAAAAATACATTCTTTCACACACTGCAGAATTTATTGTTCTGTTATTGAATTCTTTAGTATCTAAGTATCACAATTTTCATGAGTTGACTAAAATAAATGGTCATAAAATTAAAAATTTCAGCTATCTTCTTTTATTTGACATTCACACAACATTATAAATGAAACAGTTTAACTTACATAACTGATAAAATAGAATTTTTTTTCTTATTATTAAAATATACCTTTATATTTATTGAACAGGAAATGTAAAGAAAGAAAAACATTGATTACTTATTGACTTTAAATTGCTAATTTTCTATTTTTAAGCCTTTACTATCCCTTCTCTAAGTTTGTTTCTAAATGTCCAATCTGTGACTTATCCTAAGTTCTATTAAGAGAGGGGGGGGGGGTTAATTGTTCAATTGAATATTTTATAAAATATTTTCATTTCTTTCAAAATTGAAGGGAGGGGAGGAATGGATTATGAATTTAGGAAAATGAAACACAAACATTTTAATCCTTGAATAAACATTGTAAATATTAAGTTTTATAAAATTATAATGTTACATAAAGAATTTTTTTTTATATAACATTCTTCAGCCTAAGCAAACAGCAATTTAATATATTAATTTATTTTTACACATCACTTCAATTGGGAAAATTTTAATTTCATGAGCTTGTTTTTATACATAAAAGACTACTAGTGAAAAAGACTTGTTAGATAATGTCAATTGCCTTTTACATACAAATTTTCTATGAATATCTGAGCATGTTCATTACGAAAATAATATTTGTTGATTGGCTTTATGTGCACTATATTTATTCGTAGTATGTTTTTAACAACTTATTTCAAAAGTTCACTATTGGTGAGTTATGTTTTCTGTATACATCTGCTATCCTTTAGCAAAATATAAAAAAAGTTTCTCTTATAGTCATTACAAGATTTATAAGTAAAATCCAGCTGATTTCACTTTAAAATGGTTAAAAATATATATATTTTTTTAATTTCAAACAAGTTAAATAATGAAATTAGTTTAATAATAAATGTTCATTTGGGAAAATTTATTCACAAACAATTTTGAGCCTATGGATATATTATAGATCGTTATTGGATAAAATTTAAGTTTGAATAAACATCCTAATGTGTAAATAAAAGCTCTTCATTTTTATGTTAATGTCTTTTATTTTATTACTATGAAATCTTTATTTTACACAAATCTTTCTTTTGATGAAAATTAATTATTGCACCTTGAGGCACAAAAGTAGCATCCAATTTAAGTTAATTTAAATTACTTCACTGTAAAAATTTCCTATATAAAGAAAAGTTAGAATGAAGCAGCTGAAATTAGCTTAATCTCAACGAATAGCAGTGAAAGCATTGGCAAAGATTTTGATTCATTTATATGAAACAAAAATACAAGATTTTTAGTTTTGGGGTTTTTTAGTATGCAAAAACAGTAATACTAATTGCTTGCATATCTCTTTCTAATTAAAATGCTCTTAAGAAATTCAGATCATTGCATACCCGCTGTGTAGAGGGAGCTATTGCACGTAAAATCTGTCAAGGCTCAAACAGCCTCTCATTGGTATGGTGTGGAAATTAGAAGTGCCAGCTCAGGTGTCATCCTCATCACTTGACCACATTTCAAAATTACGAGGTCCATCACCACAATAGCCCTCGTGCAGCTTTATAATTCAGCATCAATTTAACTCTGATTCACTGAATCAAAAATTCAGAATTACAGTAGAACCTGTTTTTGTGCGGTCCTTTTTTATGCGATTTTATTTTTGTGCGACTGCATAAAAAAAAATTCTGCTGTATTTCAATGAATTTGCTTGTTATATGTAAGAATTCATGAAATTTTCGAATATTTTTTGTGCACTTATTTCCTGTCTACCGCACAAAAACAGGTTCAACTGTACTGTAAAATTATTTTATTTTATGTTACAGTGTTTTTTCCTTGTTAATCACTTAACTGTTGATTAAATGTCTCACGATTTGCTCTCTAGTGCCACCATTTTTCACATAGGTCTGTGTATGTGGTGTGGAGGGAAAAGAAAGGCATAAATAAGCAAATCTTCTGAAAATAGTAAATCTTTTGTAAACACACTGTCAAGGTCAATTTATTGCATCCCACAGCGTTCAGAATAGTTTTACTGATATCAGCGCAAAGAAAAGGCTCATATTTTGGAAAGAGGTATATGTGTGCCAGGGACAATTAATCCATTAACTGCGCAAGACGTATATACAAAGGGTTGGGGCATAAGTCATGGCAACTATTTTTTTCTTGTAGATATGCGAATGGATCACAAACATATATGTGTTGTGTGGAAGTTCTGCAGGGGCATAATGTTTATGCAGAACATCAGATGGCTCTGTGATAGCTGGTAGTAACTCGGTGAGAGCTGTGAAATCAGTCGGTGAGTGCCGTGCAAGATGGAAGTAACCCGTGTTGAGCAGGGTGCTTACATCAAAATAGCTGTTCTCCGAGAGAGAAATGCAAAGAAATGTCACTGTGAATTAGTGGAAGCCCTTGGGAATAATGCCCTACTATATCATACAATAGCACGGTGGATAGGAAAGTTTCAGCAAGGACGTGTATCAACCAGTGATGAGCAACGTTCGGGATGACCGGTCAGTGTGCAGACCGACTTGGCATGTGCCATCAAGCAGCTCATGGATTACATTAAAGGTCTTTAGGCCCAGGTTTGTCATGTCAACTTCATGTGTACTGTGTTGTCATTCTTTTGCACCTTGAAGGCCATATTGCGCTGTATACTATTGTAATAAATTAGTGTGTTACGATATTTCAATGCTTTCCATTATCCACACATGTAGTTAATACCTTGAACTTTCATCTGTATATGTCACATTTTCCAACCCGACTGGTATCTTCAAGAAAAAAAATAGTTGCCATGACTTTTGCCCCAACCCTCGTGTATATATATATATATATGCCAAGGGCAGTAAAGGGGCTAATTTTTTTTAATGCTGTTTATTAACTATTAAGTTAATATACAAAGTTAAAAATTTGTTAATATTTTGAATGGGGAAACAAGCTAACTGATCTTTAAGGAACAGTGACTTTGACTAAGTGTGCATTTCCTAATTTCTTGATTTTATATCATAATTTGATATCCTAAAAAAGCACAATTAAATCTTGAAAGTATTGATGTACATACAGTTAAAACTTATATAAAACAAATAAAAATGAACAAAAAAATTGAAAGACATGTTAAAAATAATAAATTTTCAAAATTATCGAGCTTTTAATTACATATATGAATGTAAATAATGTTCTAACTTCATTCTCATTTTATCAAGCAATCATCTGCGATGTATTACATTGTTATAGTGAAAATAATCAGTTAAATTATCTGTGACTAAACTCTTGTCATTAAATTACAAGTTAACATTGATTCTTTTGTTTTCAAAACATTTTTAAGCTAATATTTCAATAGATAATGTATGCCTTAGATAAAAGTAAATTAGTTAAAATATAAGCAGGTTATTAATAAACATATCGTCGGCCTAATTATCAGACTGCGTAACTCCACCGGTGTTACTGATTTGATATAGGAGTGCAACGCGCCAAGCACTTTTTGGCGCGATTCCTTAATCCTTTTGTTTTGTCTACGCCATGCCTCAGTGCGCGCTCCGCTTTTAATTTATTCCTCGATCAGTGTAATCACTACTTTTTTTTATTTCATAATAAAACTAGATTTTGAAGGGAGAGGTGGTGGCAAGATTTTAACATAAAATAAATACTACAGAAAGTAATATCAATGTATTACACTTCCAGATATAGATTATTTACACTATTTTAAGCGTTTATTACACAAATGCTGAGCAGAAATCCCGTGGAAACAAAAAACTAACACTAATATACGTTATCCCCATGGCAACCACATTATCGCACAATAAAAATATCAAAGTAAACCATATCGTAAAATTATCGCCTAACTTGGCGAACATAAACAACTTGGCGATTAGCCCTACTGTATTAAATTAGCATCCCAGATGGAGTTACGCAGTCTGATAATTAGACCGATGATATGACATATTTAAATCATTTAAAGATGCATATTAAAATTTTTACGATATTGATACACACAAGGAAGAAAAATGAATTAATGAAAAAAACATTGCTCAAATGCTTTTAATGATTTTTTTAATCATGGTAATGTTCGATATTTATATATTTTATTTTTAAAAAAATATTCTATTCATTTTATTTTAAGCATAAATTCTTAACATTGACCCAAGAGTACCAATTTTGGACTTAAATTTGGCTAAATACTAATTTACAAATTGATAAAAATACTTTAATTCATTGTAAGTATTTCACAAAATATATAAAAAATGATGAATAAAGCAAATAGTGCATGCATTAATCAGTATATTTAAAAAAATCTTCATTAGATCAGTTTTAAAAATTAGTATAAACATTTAGGAAAAGTGGCATAACGAACATCCCTTCATTGCAGAAGGGCCCAAAGCCTGACTGACCGCATGTAGGTATTTAACCTATTTATAAAATATTAAAGCAAAACCTTCCTTTGCCCGGGGGGGGCCTTATGTTCTCCATTATACGCCCCTGATTGACGAGACAGCAATATCAAATTGTAAATAAATTATACATAGAGTAAGGTGAAATAAATGAATACATCTCATATAGTAAAAATTATTGATATTTAAACAGCGTAATAAAAGCAAAAGGTAATTATTTCGATGTCGAATCTATCAAAAAATTTTAAACCGTAATGCATTTTTTAAAAATTTATAAGCTTTTGGATCATTGTGGACCAAAACATATAGAAGATAATAAGTTTTTTTTATCTTGATTTCACCTGGAGAAGTATGAATCTTGAGAGAAGCAGTATAAAAAAGTTATTGCTCTAAAACAATAGTTCAAGTAATATATTAAAAAACATCTTTAATCACTGATGAGAATAAACATGTCTGATGTATATTGTATGAAAATTTAAAATAGTTTTACAAAATGCTGACTTCGAATGTATTAAAATTAACTGCTTACTTCCCGAAAATTATTTGTCTTAAAAACATCTGTATATCTCTTTTTACAATGATAAAAAAGTACATGCTATGAATACTATAATTATTTGTGGAGTTTAAAAAAAATTTTTTTCCTTCCCATGAAAATATTTTCTTCCATTAAGATATATTTTAATTTTACACTTGTCTGGATTTTTTTTTTGTGATTATCCTTTCTTGTTGACTTCAGAAAACATGCTTTCATAATTTCAGTTATGAATATTGTACGAATTTTAATGAAATTATATTTTATCAACTTTCTGCCATGTCATTTATTAAAAATTATCTGTATACATTTTGCTTAGCAGTGAAAGTTGTGTCTAGATTGTTAAAATATTTTAATTAAATAATAAGAATGATACAAATTTTCAAAATACTTATTTAGGAAATATTCCGTATCCCACGCTTAGAACAACAAAAGCGAAAGGAAGATGAATTGGAAGCTGATCACAGCCTTCATGTGTGTGCTAAAACTGAAGAAAAGAAACCTGAAGTTGAAATCACTGGAGATCATATTCAAGTTTTAATTTCTGGCAAAACCCAGAGCTTTGCAGACAATATAAGAAGTATGTTTTTTAATGCTTTATTTTGAATGTGTGGAAATAAGAATATATATATATATATAGTTTATTTCTAACTGAAACTAATAAAGTTTTATTGGTATAATTTAATATATATATCTCAGTGGCTACTTATAGTTAAGTTATGAATTAAATTTAAAGCTAACATAAAAATAACTGTATTAAATGTTTTATTTTTCTTTTTGCATGATGCATTTAGGGAGTAAATGAAGGGGGGCAGGAATTATTTCATCGACATGCAAAATGTAGCTTTAGGAAGATAGATTGTTTAATTTCATTTGTAGTTTATATTGGGAATGCTAATACTTAGAAAATATTAATTAAAAATCATAAAATTATTTATCTTAACTTGCTATGATAAACTTTACTTTCATTTTTAACTTTTTTCTTTTTGAAGTTTTGCTCTTTCTCGTGTTACTTATTTGAATGAAAGATTTTTTGTTTCACAATCAAATGCATGTTTAGTTCGGAAGTTATAACAATATCTATTAGTGATCAAATTTGGGTTGGATACTGTGTTTATTTTTATTCCAGTTGTAACTAACAATGACTGTTTTTATTTATAGCATTTGAGTTTGATAATCCTGATATTGGTTACAAAGTAGATGATAATTCTCGCAGGTAAGAAAAACTTTAATTTTCATTGCCTCTGTTATAAATAATGGTTTCTCTCAAAATAAACTTGCAATTTCATGGCCATTTACTATTATTTTAGCAATTTAATGGCTGTTCCTCAGAGCAATAACAAATTGATAAAAAGAGCATTTATTTCGAAATCTAAATTGGAAGATCTTTCTCAAAGGAAGTTAAAAGAAGGTAAAATATAAAAATTAATTTCCTTTTATATTTATAATTTTTTATATATTTTTAAGCATTAAATATAGAATATAAATAGATTAATCTATTTATATCTTACTGTGTTAACATGAGAACTTATGAAAAGTCCTGATAAGCACGAAATATATAAAATTTTAAGATGCTAAATTTTAGAATTATGTATATGCAGTTGTGCTCATATATCACATATTTAATGTAATTGTTATAAATTGAATTAATTTTTATCTAACACATACACACTTTGAATATTCACATAGTTATCCCTGGCTTTTCAAGCATAATGTAGCTTTCATATATATAATCGGGTGATCTTATTAAAATTTATATTGGTAGAAAATTAGCTTTGGTCTTGCAATGCTTAAATCTACTTTTTATGCACTTACTGTTTTCTCCCTCTTATACTTTTTTTAATTATAGTAGAACCTAATTAATCCCTGCTAATTGGGGCTCAATATTATCCAGTCTAAACAAAATATCCTACAAAATAAGCTAAGGTACATAGCTAAACACTTTGTAAAGTAAAAAGAACAAAAATTTTGAAGTTAAACAAACAAAATAGTAAAAATGGCATGAGATAATTCAAATTTAAAACTTTACTTACATGATATGTATTTGGTCGAAGAAAAAATTACTTAAAATAAAATATAAATTTAGCTTTATATTTCAATTTATTATTGATGAATTTGTTTTTTAAAAAATCAGTTGTATAGACTGACCAATGTTTGGTGTACTGGAGTCTTGACTAATGAGTGTGTACCATTGTTTTTTGTCTATAAAATTTCTTGCAGTTTCCCTACTTTAATGAAGAGTGTTTTAAAATTTAATCTTAATACAAACTTAACATTTGACTTTATTTTATTTTCTTTTAGATTCAGATTCATCATTAGATGCAGTTTCTCCTAGTATATCTGGAGCCAGCCCTATCATGCAAACTGCTAATAGACCAGCACTGTTGCCAACTCCCACTTTTATGAATCAACCTCCTGTAAATTTTCCTCCGCCTATCAATCCACCTGTTACACCTCATTTGGAACAAATTCGTCCAACCATGTATCCACCGCCTATGGTTTATCCTCAGCCACAGGTATTTAAAGCTTTGAGTTTCACTGTACGTAATTTAATTGATTCTGTATTGTGGAGTAAATTTTCAAATACTGTAGTATTTGAAAGAAAGGTTTCATTTATATAATAAACACAAACAAAACAAAAAAGTAAAAGAAGAGTTACATCCATATAAATACCAAGCTAAATTTAAATTGTGTGTGCCATTGCCCTGAAAAGTCGAATCAGTTTTAATTCTAATTAAGTTTAGCAAATATCAGTTTTAAAAAATGCATGGGATGAAGCCATAACTGAAAACAAAATATACAAAAAATGTAAATATACATATTTGCTACATTTTTATGTATCCACTCTATTTATATCATAGAAATTTACAACATATATCAATTTACGTATATGTATCTGATAATGAAGTCCATATATATAAAAAACACTGCAACAGTGAGATGTTAACTTGAACGATAAAAGAAAAACTCAACTTTTACTTTTTCTAGTAAAAAAAATAATTTCAATAAATTTTTCATTACATGAAACCACTAAAATCTGATTCTATCTAAATTAAAAAGATTTAGAAAGCTCGTTAATTGTATTATTCACTTGCCTGATGATCTCTATCTGGGAATATAATTTTAGTTTTTATTTTTTAATCCTCATATTATTGATATTTTTGCTGATTTCCATATACTTATCTTTTTATACATGAGATGTTGCAGGCATTTTGCTACTTTTTGTAAAAATATGTAATCCAATACTCAAACCTCTTGTAGACTTCATTTTTGCAGGTTTTATTGACTGATGAATCTAATGGTTGTAAGAGTTTTAAGCCATTTAAAGTTTTTGCTAAGGTCACAAACAATTTGTGTATGTCATAGAATACATAATCAGCATTTTGGTTAACAAAAAGTACCTTTTACAACACTTGCCAAATTTTTTTGCAACTACTCATATATATGATTGCTTTGCATCTCATATGAATGATTTTTTGCAAAAACTATTACATTGTTAGGAAAATATTCCTTTGGAATAAGTTTTTTTTTAATCAGCTTTATCTGATCACTGTTTATGACACAGTTTAACACGTATAAATGTTGTTTTTTAAGTTTGTATTGTTGAAATTGTACATCCTTTCCTCGTTGCTTTTTTTTTTTATCCACTTTGCAGGGCATCTCTAGTTTGATCATCTTATTGTACCACTTCTTCTAGCTCGTTTCAAATTCTCAAGTTCTATTTTCACTTTGTTCTCAAGGAAAATTACACTAAGAGTAAAACTTGCACATATAGCTTCTATACTGTTTAGATGCTATTTTCAAAAATTTGTTTCCTTTAAAATTGTCTAACAAATACTTATATCAAAGTTAATGTGATTTGTAGCATGCAGAATTCTAGAGGAATATTTATGCTGAGGGAGAAGAAAGAAGTACTTCAAAATTTCTTGCTGCAATGCAGGTGAAGTTATACCCACATTTGTAAATAATCACAATGAGTGGTGAGAAGAGATCATGAGTCCTGGAAGATTCATCAAGGAATAGAAACATAGGCTATTCAAACTTAGAAAAGATGTAAGTGTAGGATCTTGTTTAGGCATGTAGGTCCATTCAAGAGAAAGAATATCAACACAATCAAGTTTGTATTAAGCAGCTGTGAGGGAGCAAGACCTATGTGATCCAAAATATTTACAATGACATCCTAGGGAATTCTTTTTAAGTGCATGTAAGTGCCGCATTATTAGAAGCAACACACCTGCTGGAGGTTGAGATTTAAACATATAAATGCCACTGCTTTTATTCAGGAAATTATAGTAGATAGGTTTTTCTACATGTACGTAAATAAAAATTTATGCTCTGTGAAAAATTGCCTCTGAAAAAATTGTTTTCCATTAAAATGGAAAAAAGCTGAAAATTAATGAAATGAATTATGCGCAATCAGACCCCATTATTATGAACCATTTATAGACCTTCTAAAAAGTTCTTGGTAACCAAAGATTCTCTATGCTAATTTTTTGAAACATTGAAATTCCTTTGTATTTGTCTGCAGTTTTGCTGAAAATTATCATTAATGGAATGTAGTAGTGGAAATATAAGTATTATCTTAGACATTAATCTTCAACTATATTTTGATCAATCTGTCTACAATTCAGTAGAGTAAATTACATCTTGGCTGACATTCATGTTAACTTTAACACTGATAATTTCTAACTTGAATCAAACAACCAAAGAAGTTACATTTATAGAAGGGTAACTTTATCATTAAATCATTTTTTTTCACACACACAAATTAGGAAAAATGAGGATGGATTAGTAATGCTTCTGTTTTGGGTAGAGGTTGCTTTATTTCCAAAAATGGTACATAAAATATTTTTAAAAAATTGTTGCTGTCGAAATAAAATTAACATTTAAATTGAATATAGACAATGAAATATCTTTTAAAAGTAGCTTTTTAGCAAGTTACATAACTCTTACCTTTCTTTCAATAAGTGCTAATAATGGAGAATGATTTGTTAAGTCTATAAATATCACAATGTAAAAGTTGAAAGGGTCTATAAGTAAACCACCTGAATATGATCTCTAGGGGTTAAATGGTTTCTGCCAAATAAATTGATAATTTTAAGCATACCAAAATACTTTGATCAGTGTGACTTTTCTTTTTATTGTTGAAATTTTAAATTAAGGAGAGGGAAAAAAATAATTATCTGTGTAAAATTATTCATCTATTAAATATTGATGTAGTATATAATAATAAATATGAATGATAAATTTTTACTGTGAAATTAAAACAAATTTTTAAAAAGGATACAAGTTTTATGCTGCATAAAATGTGTGCTCAGTTAAACTTAGGAGATAGCTATTTTGATTTTTACAATTTCTGTATTGTTAAGAATTGATTCCTAAAATTGATTGAAGGGTGTATTAGTTGTAATTGTCTTGAAATATATTAACACAGATGATTTTATATTTTTAAATTTATTTAAGGAAGAACCCCCCATTAATCAATTACAGCTTATTCTTTTTTATTTCATGTTTAAATTGTCTTATTTGTTTTAAAATTTAATACTTTATTCTGTTATTAAAAATAGACTAACAAAATCTCTTTGATGTATGTCAACTGTTTGCTTAAATTTTTTCTCTTTTGTTTTATGTAAAAATTTTAAGAGACCTTAATAACATCAAGCTATTGGCTAGTTTTAATATTATAATTTGATTTTTCTAGAAATAAATGCAAGAAACACAAAAGTAGGACCACTCTATAATCGCTATAATAAATAGCATTTATTGTTTGTCTTTATTATATTTAGCTAACTTAATAAAAATACCTAAAATCTGTAATTGAAAATTCTTGACATTTAGGTTCCATTTGTGAATACCGCAACACCTCCTCCAGTTCTGACACATCCAGTTCCACCATCAGCAATTATTTCTCAACCTCCCCCAGTTCTTCAGCATCCACCAAACACTAACATTCCACCACTTCAACCAGTCGCCCCTGGGCTTCCACCTAATCCTAACACCTTCCAGTTACCTCCATCAGTACCACCAACATCGGCTATTCCAGCTTCTTCGCCCTTTATTCCAAATCAAAATCCTCCAGTGTCAAATTATCCACCTCCAGGTCCAAATCCATTTGGTAACCAAAATCAGCCATTTTATTTTATGCAACAGCCACCTACAATTCCTAATTCGACACCTCAACCAACTTTCTCTGACAATGTGAGTATCGCTAAATTTTTTCAATTCTTTACTCTTTCTACTAAAATAATTATTTTTGTATAAAAAAAAATCAGTTTATAAATCTAATTTTAAGATTTATGCATTATGTAAATGTGAAATATTTCAAAATTCAAAGTGAAAAAAATTTATAGCTTTTATGATTATTGTTTATTTTAAATGGGCTGGATTTCAGTAGCTGAGCCATTTGCAGACTGGTCAAGTCCCCAGAAGTGGAAAGCATTTCACTGGGGTCTAGTGGCCGCTTATGCTACCAAATTGTAAAGTTTGAATCTTTATTCAATTAAAACTCTCTTTAGATGCTGAATATTGCTGTGATTTAATCATGCTGAGAGTATCAGCACCAAATTGATATTCAAGAGAACTTTAACATGCCACATAATCATATAACATGCGTGCCTACAATTTTCGTATCCAGAAAATCTATCGGCTCCTGCCGGGATCGAACCCACGACCTTTTGCTTACGAGGCAGGCATGCTACCTCACAGCCATTGAGCTGATGCTATTATGAATATAAGCAATAAAAAAATGCAAATTGATGTTTCTCTTTAAAAATGTCCAACCAAAATGTCATTTTTTTTAAATTTAAGATACTTAAATATTTATTTATATTTATAAAAAGTACATAACTCTAACTTTCATGGAACATGTTTAAAACTATACCCGCTGCCCCTTTCTTCTTCATTATTAAAGTTGGAAACAAAATTTCCCATTAGTATCTATGCTTTGAATTTATAGATATAAATTTGGAAGATTAAAAATCTGCTTCCATATGATGTAGTTTTAAAAGGGTATTGCATGCATATAACCTAATATAACTTTACTATGTTGGCAAAAATTTGATTTTTATAAAAATTGCTAATATTACTTTTAATGAATTTTAGATGGGGGTCCAATCTGTTGCTTCAATACCAGGGCCAGCTGTCAATCCATTACAAGTACAACCAACATCTTATGCTTTACCTCCATCATCATCATCAATGCCTATTCCATCTATATCTTCTTTGCCAATGCAAACTTCTACTTCAGCATCTGTTCAGCCAACAGCTTCAGTACCTGCACAAACAGGAACAACTCTCCCAATACCTTCAGTGGTTGGGCCTGTTGATGCATTACCTGCTCCAACTGCATCACCAGTAATTAAAGAAGAACCTAAACCTGTGAAGCTTCCTAAAGCTTGGAGATCAGCAACAGATTCTGAAGGAAATGTTTATTACTATCATTCAGTGACAAGGTAAGTACTTTTTATTTTTTAAGTATTGCCATTTATATTAATTCGTATGGTTTGTTTTGTGGTAGATAAATTCTGAAATTTTTCTTACTTATATCTTAAATTGTTCTTTTCACTTCATTTTCAGTATTAAATAGTTAAAAATTATTTATAATGCTTGAAAAAAATTGTAAATTTCTAAAAATTACATGTACATGTGTGCCTGAGTGTGTAAATTATTCTGACAATAAAACAAAGCAATTTTCTTTCTGAGATTCTTGATCAAAAGATGAACAATGAGTTATCTTTTACTTGGGTATCAATAATTTGGAAAAAAATTATATTATCTTGGATTTTTCTAAAATTATAGTAAAAAGACTTTAAAAAAACTCTTATCAACAGATGTGTCTTTGAAATATTTATATATATATGATTAAAAAAGTTATCTTATATACTTCTGTATTTTATGTAAAAGAACAGTTAATCATATGTACAGATAAACCTGTTTTTGTGTGGTTGATAAAAACAGCACAAAAAAAATGTTTGAAAATTACATACAACAAACCAGTTCATCGAAATACTGCAGAAATTTTTTTTATGAGGCCTTTTTACTACAAGTTCCAAGGTAGTATAATTTTTTATTGGGTAATTAGTATATTAATTGTACCATTAATAAAAATTAACTGAAAATCGTTTTTTCTACTATGCACATAGTTCCTTTTGTGCTATGTTTGCCATTTGTAGTCCTAGAATAAACTCCACTACAAAATGCAAGGAATATACTTTTTTTTAAAAAATGAACATTATTTTTATCAACCAATTTATGGATTTAGTCGTATTTCACATTCCCACACTACTAACTGCAATAAAGAATCTTCTCCCCAAGTTTTATTTTTCCTTTTCTGAAATATTTTTATGGCTCTTGGGAAGGAGGATCCTTTAGTTATACCACTATTATGTTAAAGTAACTGTGTTAATGGAAGTATACTTGGATGATTTTTACCATTAATTACTTTCTGTCTATTTTTTACTGTTTGTATGCCACTTTTTTCTGCAATGTTTTATTTTGCTCGAGTTTTTTTCAATAATCTTTTTACTATATAAGGAATAATATTGACAATGTTAATCTGGAGTAATACCATGTAACCCACGTACTTTTATCACCAGTCAGTTATTTGAACTATAGGGAAAAAATAACTGTAATACAAATTGCACTAGGGATCTATATTGAAATTCTTTTTTTAGTTAAATTAGCATAATTTATTTGTTCAGTTTGTTGAATTATATTTATATAGTAAATAATTTCGTACATTACTTTTCTGTAAAACAGTTGATTAAATTGAAAAGCAGCCAAACTTAAAAAACTTTTTTTTTTTTCGTTAAATTAAATACCCAGATTTACAAAAATACTGCAAGGGATATTTTTGCTGAATGAGGTTTTAAAGCGTGCTAAATAAATTTTAGAAAAAAATGGCCAATTTCTCTATTATGTACAATATTGTAATTTTTGCTTGAAAAAAAAGAAGGAACATGCAACAATTTAAAATTCACAAATTAAACATTATTTCTTACTATTAATCTTTTTTTCTATACAGCCTTTTCTTCACTTGGTTACTTCTTTAATTTGCTTTCTCTTATGTACTTTGTTTCTTGCTTTAGCGTTCAACAGTAGTTAGTAGGCATACTGGAATCCCATATTCTTTAGTGTGTCACTCCATATCACAGACATCCTGGTGAAATCTTTCACCTTGCTTTACACTGTAGGCTTCCTAGTTTTCAGGAAAATAGTCAATGAGAGTGTATTAAAATGAATTTGTAAGCTCATCTAGCATCTATGTGCTTTATACACAGTCAACATGCATTGTTGTCTTAAAAAAAATCCCTCTCTTCTTTTCCAGTTTCTCCCATTATTTTCAGAAAGAAGGGATCAGATAAAAGGTTTCTTTGTATGTCAAGGAAAATAAAAACGCTTTCAATTTGGCCTGCAGATAGTTTAATAAACTGCTTCATTAGCCAAAATTTATTATGAGGAGGTGTTAATAAAATATTTTCTGGTTGGAACAAGGTATTGTGTGGTGATGTTTTTTTTGCTGGTGGTTAAGGTGTGGCTAGTCAGTTTTTGTTTAATGCAGCTCTCTGGCTATACTATTCCACTAGCATAGAAAGTAGGAATATTTGTAAAGCCTGTGTGCTGGTTCAACAATATAGTTAGTACATGAGTTGTGTTTAGAAGCCAATGCGGTTAAGTCCATTTTGTGATATTTTCTGATTCTTGTAAATTTTGATAAAATAAATAATATTCTTCTTAGTTAATAAAAGATTTACTCATTGCTTCCTTTTTTTTTCTATGACCTAGAAAAAAAGGAAGCAATGAGTAAAGTCTCCACAAACCATCCATTGCTACACTTGATATTTGGTTTTCTCAAGAATCATTACTTCCATGTTTACTGAGTGTTCCTTAAGAAACAATGTAAATGCATTTTCCAAAAACAATATTAAAGTGATGTTTTGTGCTTCTGAAATTCAGGTTTGTGTCCTTGTACTGTAAACTTATGTTTGCTGTATATTGTGTATAATATTTGAGATTACATATTAAGAGTTTTTTAAAAATATATTTAAAAATTGTGGTTAAATTTTCATATATTAATTCTATTTTATTTATAGGCAAACACAATGGGATCCACCTGATTGTGATGATGAGGAAGACTCTGAGGATGATGAAGAAGATTCTGAATCTGAAGAATCTGAATCAGAAGATACTCCAACATATGATGAACCAAAAGTTTTAAATAAGCGTTCAAAACGAAAGGTTAGAGTGTTTTATTTTTTTAATTATATTCTTGTAAAATGCATCTTGATTACTACAGGATCAACCAGATTTAAGCATTTTCTTCTTTTAAAAGTTTTAATTTTTTTAAAAGTATAATATTAAATTTAATTGTTGTTTGGTTTGTAATAAATAATTAATCAAATTTAGTAAGCTGTTGATTATATGATCTTATTTTTATTTTGATGATTGAGAAGGTAATAAGTATATAACACAATTATGTGTGCAGTAAAAAAGGGCAAGATAGTAGGAAAATATCACACAATGTTATTTGTGAACTTTATAAAGTCATCAGGTTTAATGAAGTATGTGTATGCTGTGCATGATTTAATGAAAATATTTGAAACCTTAGCTTTCTAAAATAGTATTGATTTGTGTACAATAATTAATGCCCATAGTTTATATTCTGTCATGTTGGTCAAAAATAAATTCTAAATATTTAATGTTAATCAAGACAATATGGTCTATAACTGTTTTTCTTTTTCTCGAAAACTTCAAAAAAATAACTCAAAAGTTTTTACAAAATTTAGTTAATTGTTTTTACTTTATCTTAGAATATTTGAACTATTTTTATGCATATATTAGTTGTAAAGTTATGCAATTTTAAAATGAATGAAAAACTTTAACAAAATCTAATGTCATCTTAATGTACTAAAAATTATAGCTCAGACTCATAACAGAACTGAGTTCTGTGAAAATCGGTACAAAAATAGTTATGAAAGTTTTCTTTTTAATATGCCTTTTTAGATTTTTAAATTTAAAAGAATGCAGTTTTTTTTTTTTTTTTTTTTTTAAATAATATTTTGTGGGTAATTTTTTAAACACCTTTTTATAAAATTGATTCTAATCTTAGTTGATTAGATAGCTTGAAGTATTAAGTCTAATATACTAGAATATTTTGAGATAAATTTTGATAAAAATTAGTCATGTATGTGATGTATTCCTATAAATATAAATTTCCCTTGTTACCAGTTGTAAATTTTTAAATAATTTACTAAAATAAATCAATATTTGTTATGACCTTTACTTATAGCCTAAAAAAAGGAAAACTACTAAAGCTGCTGCTGATACTAGTGCTTCTGTAGGTGTTCGACCTGAAGTTGCTAAGAAAATCAAAGAACTTTTCAGAACCAAAATGTCTTCATATATTGTTCATTGTTTGAATGTTTATCGGAAACCAGATTGCAAAGTTGGTAGAATTACCAGCAATGAAGATTTTAAATATTTGGCAAGAAAGGTAAAAAATGCTTTATATTATACTCTGCATTTATCTAAAATATCTTTAATTCATGATTTATGATATGGCAGTATGTATCTTAAGATATTATTAGCTTTGGAAGATTTTTTCACTAATGACTATTACATTGATATTATAATTAGCAAACAAAGTATTTTTGAATAAAAAATTAAAATGTGTGTTACATTAGAAAATTTTATGTGTAAACATTTATATAACTATTATTGTGCTATGTTTCTTCTAAAATAAGACTCAGTTCCTTTAATTTTATCTGAAAAAGATGAATGAGGTTTTATTTTGAGAAAATCTTACTTTTCATGCATAATAATTTATATTTATTGATGAATATATAAGTAAAATGTAATTATTTAGCCATAAAAATTTCCATTCATATACAGAAAATACAAATCTTTTGAAAAATCATAAAGTAACAAACTTCAAATTCTGGTCACAATTTCATATGATTAAGAACATACATGACCTCTTATGTTGAGCAATAAAGCTCTCTTTAAATGTACACTTCCTGTCCATGCTGCGTGCATAGTGCATTGGCAACTCAGCTGTCTGTATTTTAACCCAGCTATCTGAATTCTATTTTCAATGTAATAACTAACTGATTTTCAAACCTAAAATTGGGTTCGGATGGCTTATTTATTGCAGAAGCAAGAGTTTGGAAGTATTCTGTGTCCTTTAAATTGAAAACTTTGATTGATCATTCAACAATGTCTGGCACCTGTACTGTTTAGCTAAGGATCTTAAGAGGAATTTTTTGTAATGAAGTCTTATTTTTGGCAAACGCAATATATTATATGCTTGTTACTTTAGTAATTATAAATTTCTTGTTAATTATCTATTTCTTTTTCCATTCCCTTAGCTGACGCATTATACAATGACAAAAGAGTTGAAGCAATGCAAAAGTGTGGAAGATCTTGATTGCAATGAATGTGTAATGCATAAAGCAAAGGACTTTATAAAAAAGTACATGTCAAAATATGGTCCCAGGTACAGTAGAAAAGAAAGATACTCCCCTCCTGATGCTTAAAATTGGACAAATGTTTTTTAAACATATAGTCAAGAGCATTTTTAAAACAGAATACATTGTAATTTGTACAATTTTCTGGCACATATACTGTGTATTTTTATGCCTAATGATGAAAAATTACTTTTAACCTAGATGGTTCACATATTCTTTTTACTCTATAATACAATACAAACTGTTATTTTTAAAAATTTCTAAATTTAATAATCTTTTTTTGAAGAAAAAGTAAATAAAAGATCTTTTTTAAATTTTTTTTTTCTTAGTCATACTTTGGATAAAGAAAATAAATGCCATATTAATTGAAATTGACAAAGTTATGTACATAAACATTTGCAATGTACATAGTCACGAGTCATTCGCCTGTATCAGGTGTTTTGTATAGAGTATTATCCCAACTTTTCATCATTTTATTTTCATTTCATTTGTCATGGACTCCTGTTCTGCATGAATATGTAAATAATATCGGGTGTAATTAAAATATTTTCTGCATGTTTAAGATCACATGTAAATGTGCGAAATAATAGCTTTCATAGAAATTGTATGGCAATAATACTTGTTTTTCTGGCACAATTTTTTTACAACAAATAAGTGTGACAGTGGTCATTTCATCAATAGTTATTTCCTTAAACAAAATGCATATTTAGTCTTAGAAATGTTTTTGATTATTATTATTATTATTATTGTTATGAAATTCATCTGTAAATATTAGTGTCATTTTATCATCCTGTTTTGAAATTAAAACTTGGAAATAAATTGTACTTTTTTAAAAATTTTGCTGGAATATAATGTTTATTTGCTGGTAATTTATTAAAAATTTTCTGACTGAAATAACTGAAAATATTAGCTGTTAAACATGTTTCTATGTCATTGTTATGTACAATTAAGTTGGTGTATTGTGTTTTAGCTAATGTAAAAATAAAAATATTCTTTTTACATTGTAAATGTTTTAAGTAGTTAAGTGTTCTTTTAATTTATTGAATGCTTCAATTACTCTGGGCTCAAAAATATTTATATATATATTTTTAAAAAAATAAATAAATAAAAAGATTGAATAGTGGTTGGGAATATAAAATGATTTCAATCTACAATAACTAAACTCATAAAATTTTAACTGTATTGTACATATTTGCATTTTTCAGAGTTAAGTCTTAAAAAAATTAATTTCTCTTTTAAAGATGTTGGTTGTTGCCTATTAGTTAAATGTAAACCGTATCTAAATCACAAAATTGTTTCTTTTTAATTTTATTCTTTTAAAAACCTAATTTTTTCATTAAAAAAAATAATGGGAAAGGAATAGGTTATAATTACACCTTATGCTAAAATGAAATATATTTTAGAAAAGGAATCAATTATATATATGCATTCCTGTCTTGTTAAATAACATTTTCAAGTATTGTATATATTGTTCATGAATTATTTGTATAATATAGTATTCATTTCATAGTTTTTCAGTGTTATAACTTACTTTTGAACTATATTAATCAATCAATTTATAACCATAAACATATTGAAAAAAAATGATTTCAATAAAAATTCAAAAATGGTGAATTTCAGGATTTATTATTTACATGATGCATCTTATAAATGAGTATATATACAATTCTTTAATTATCCTCTGAAGAGAATGATGTTGAATCGTTATTTGAATAACTAATACTTGAGTTGAATGCTTGTGCAAAAAAAGTGTTAAAATTCCTATATTTATGTTATAATAAATGAAGTGATATTATTATTGATAATTCTCTTAGAACATGTTATAAATGTTTTTTGTATAATTATTTTAAATCTTCTAAAATGATAAAAAAAAAATATTTCCTGTCAGTTTTCATGATTTTTTGAAATAGTTTTGCTGCAAGAACAAATATTCATTCCATTATTGGAAAAGTTATTGTATACTCATAAATTTCTTGTATTGTTTGACAATAAATGAAAAAGTATTGGAAAATAATGTACGTTGCATCAATGTACATGTACATCAATAGTGTATTGATTTTTTTAATGCATTAAGTACTTCAAAATAGTTTATTAATACCACTAAAACTAAGAAATTCATCAAAATCTATTGAAATTTTTTATATATATGTGAAGTAAAGTCTTCTGAATTGTTTGAATGTTGAAGTATGGATATCTAATATGAAGGTCGGGGGGAGATTTCATGACAATTGTTATCTGTTTTGATTTTGTTACTCTCGTTTTTTCTTTGTGATAAAATCAAGGATATTGTGCTACTTTTTATACAAGTCAACTAGGGAAATATAACTTCATAATTAGAATTGGGAAATATTCAAAAAATGAAAATATTAGAAAGTAGATTAAGAATTTAAATTAAACCGTGATACCTTTTTTATTAGTTCATATATTTATAAGTTATACTCATGTATTCATTGAAGTGCTGCCAAAACTCTTGTCATTAGCTTGATTTTTATCTCGTACAATGGTTGTGTAACAATATGCATAACACCATTCATCTTGTGTAATAAAAAAAATTTTGGTTGATCTGTGATGAAAAGTCTTATTATATATATATTACATTAGATACTTACAGAATATAGTGTAGTAAATGATTTAAATAATTTATATTATTTTAAAGATACAAATATTTTTTGCCATTGGATATAATAAATTTAACGTAATTTCAAAATAATTTCATCCATTTTGTTAAGACATATTTATATTATAAATGTCTTGTAAGGGAACATTATTGAACCTTAAAAATTAACAATAAGAAATTCAATATTATTGTGAAAAGTTATAATTTTAGAAATTTATCAATGATTTTTGGAATTTTAATGACTAAAATTTCTCTGAAAATTTACTTTTTTTGGACATTTAAATAATTGTATTCCTCAAAGAATAGTTATCCATATTGAAATTATTGTGAAGAATGGGGACTGATTTGAAATTTAACTATAAACATTGACATTTATTCAACATCAGTTTTGTAAATTTTTCACAAATATTTATGTATATGAAAGTTGTGTCTTAGACCTCACAATCTAAAAGAGAAATCTAGAAGTCTTTTAGCAAAAAACAAAGTGAAGTTTATAATTGAGATTTTCATATTAGTAAATAAAACATTACTAATAATCAGATGCAAATTTATTATGAACCAGTATTACGTTTCAACTATCAATGAATATTTTAATTTGTTCCACAGCTTATCGAAAGTCCAACACTTGACTCTAGTTCACAGTTACTAATACACCTTTTTACATGGTAAATGCATACAACTTCACAAAAAATATGTGGTTTGTATAGAAAAAAGGAAGATAAAATTCCATGTGTATGATTCAAAAATCATGCAAAATGAAATAACGAACTTTATTTACTTAAAAAAACTCATGTGTAGGCATTTTGATGCATGTATTTACATTTTTATACACTTAACATATTCATTTCTATATTAAACATGATTGTTAAATTTGTGTCAATTATAAAAATAAAGATTGGGAGCATTTACATCAGGGGTGTCAAACACGCGGGCCATATGTGGCCCACCAGTACGTAATGTGCTGCCCGCCGACTCTTTTTTAAAAATTTTATATATCATGTTTTTAAAGTGTTTCATTTTGAAATTTATTTGAGGTGAACCTTTTAAACATATAAATCTGCCTTTTTGAGATATATCTGCTGGTTTCCTGTTGTTTTAAAAAAAAAAAATCCTTTTTAATAATAGAAATGACTTTTAGATTAAAAATATTTTTTATAGTTTACTTAACGTTTTCATTTGATTTTACTATAATAAATTACATTTTATTGAATTCTGAAATGCTTTATGTGTATTCTTAATGATGGATGTGGTACATCGATTCTTCTGGTGTATGACTTTTATTTCTCTTTCTCCTTCTCTGTTTGAAGTGTCCAATCAGCAAGAAGCAATCAGATGTTTTTAAGGTTTAAAAAAATATTCAAGACAGTTAAGATAAAGAGCAGTGTATACTTAATCGTTGCAAATAAAAGGGTATTTTGATTAATTAAAAAGAAGTGTAAAACAAAATTTCAACAATGAGTAAAGAAATATCAATTCATGTGGAACGTCTTTATTTTCTAGAGTATTAGTTATTTTCTTATGACACAAATCATGAAGCAAACTATATATGACAATACTATACAACATTTCGTGAAGACAAGTCAGAATTGAGATCAATTCTTTAAAAACAAAGTGTACTCATTAAAAAAAAAAAGTTGCAGACTATACAGATGCTGTAATGATATATTATCACATTTAATCACGGAAGCAGCTCGAAATCATTTACTGAAAGGCACTGGCGTAACTTGTTCTGAGTGGGACCCGTATCAAAATTTCTTGTACGCCCTTTTTGGGGGCCCCTTAATATATTAATAAATTTTCCTCTCATGTGTTGGGACCCCGTATCATTGATACTGCGGTAGCTACGTCCCTGCTGAAAGGGAATTTATAAGTGAATATTTATTTAAAACAGGAAATATTATATCCAGAACAATCAAATTAAAAGTGTAGGCTTTTAAGTCTTAATTTTGTAGTTAGCACAGAGTTGATGAAATAACCAAGAATTTGAGAAATCAGCATAATTCAACAATATCAACGAAGCCTACTTTATTGCAATATTGATGAAAGTATAGATATTCGAAATTTCGCTCATCTAATCATTTTTATTCACGAATACGAGGTTAATTGTAAAATAAGTGAAGAACTTTTGGAAATTATTTGTATTCATTATACAACCATTGGGGTTTGTATTTTGAATGTACTTATACATGTGTTTTGAAGAAATAAAAGTTACCATTGAAAAAGTTGGTTTGTCTTGTATGATGGCGCGCCTACCATGGCCAATATATTACTAAAGGAGTTGTTGCAAAATTAAAAGACACGTGCAAACAGCATGGTAATAATTATTTTGAATAGTTTCATTGTATTAATCACCGGCAGGTACTGTGCTCCAAAGTTTTAAACATAGGATATGCTTTAAAATTGTAAATTATATTCGAAAAGATAGACTTCATCGTCACTTTGCTTCATTTATGGAAGATAAAGAAAGTGCATATAACGATCTATCATTTATACGGAAGTTCAATGGCTTTCAAATCATAGAGTGTTAAAACGATTATTCAAATTGTTGGATGAAATTACAAACTTCCGGGAAACAAAAATTATGAATATGCTTGCTCCGCGTTATGTTTTTATCGCCTTTGGCGACGGAACTCTCCCCAAATTGGCAACCCTTGTAATCTCTTGAAGAAAGAGTATAAAAGGCATTTCGCAATAAAGTTCCCACACAGGCAAGCACATTTTCCAATCTCTGTTCCATAACCTCAAGGCAGCGAATAGAGTGTTAACTCACTGATTCTCTCTCTCTCTTTTCGACCAACAACAGACGAGTCTTTCGTCCGCTTACTCTGAAAACATTTTCATCACATCGGATGTCTCCGAAGCAGTCACCGTAACCACACCTTGCTCCTACCAGTCTACTAATCAAGAAGCTCCCTCTCAATCCAGGCCTCTCCGCTTCAAGGCCCAAATGCATTTCGATATGGGATGGAGAAACGTTTCGCGTTCCATTTCCGAAAGATGTCGAGCTTTCGCAATAAAGCTATTAGACGAACAGTCCGCATTTTTCTTTGAACCAGCCTATTACGCTCACCAACATTTTAGTCCATTACGAGCCGGAAGTATTTCCGATGTACAATTAGTTCACCCGCAGTTTCTTTGGTTTGTAGATTTTGCCGTTAATCACATTCAGGTTAGATCATGACATCTAGCGAAACAGAAATTACGTTAAACCGCAAATGCGGTAATATCAAATGCCAGCTTACGAAAATGGCAAACGCTTTACAGAAACGAACGGACCTATCGATACCTGAACTTCAAGCCAAACTGGATGTGGTGTTAAAATTACAGGAAAAATTCGAACTATTACAAGATCACAAATGAAACGGAATACGCTAAGACCGAGCCAGTGCTGAATTCATTGGAGGATGATCTGCAAGATTTTGAATTAAGTCTGAAAAAACGTCTATTAATAAATTTAAATACGATGCAGAACCTTTGTCAATGTTCAACAGTAGTCAGGCTAAAGGCTCCCAAATAAAACTACCTAAAATTCATCTTCCAACTTTCACCGGGAAATTTGAGGAATGGGGTTTATTCAAAATTCAATTTTATGATCTATTATGTAAAATTGATGGAAGAGTTGGTTTCGCATTTGTTGTGTTCAGGAGTGGTTCAATTTAGAATTCGTGATGAATGCACAGTTTTTGTAGCTGAACTTTTATGTTTAAACTTCGCCGTTAAATGTATCACTGAACAAAATAGTGTCTCTCTCTCTCTCATCTCAGAATATCTCATCTGTACTGACTCTCTTTCCTCCCCTTGGATTCTCTTAAATGTATTTCTTCATCTAACAACATAATCGTCGAGATCTAAAAGCAACTTAAAAGCCTAAAAGATAAAAACATCTCAATAGATTTTGCATTTGTTCGCGGACACACGGGCGTTCTTGGGAATGAGCGAGCCGATTGGCTTGTAAAGGCTGCAACCCAGCGCAAAATTGACATTGACGTTAATATTCCTTAATCGTTTTACAAGAAGATCACGAAAGAAAGAATGGTGAAGTTTTGGAATCAAGAATATCTCATGTCTAATAAAGGGAGCATAGCAAAGAAATTTTTTCCAACCATTAATAAGAGACTGTCATGCCATCATTTTTACATTAACTACAAAATAACTCAATTTCTCACTGGTCATGGTAATTTCAAAAGCTACTTGAACAAATTTAATTTAGTTCCTTCATCTTCATATGACTGTAATATTGGCGGCGAGGAAAATGTAGAACATGTAATCCTTCTGTGTTCCAAGTATGTCAGAGAGAAATATTATAAGACTGGCTTTCAAGAGACTTAACATTAATTGGCCACCGAATTTTCACCAACTTCTTTCCACCAGAAGAGCTTTTAAAAATTTCTGTGAATTTGTGTTGTAAATATTTGTAATTCTTCTTAACCTCAAATTTTTTTTTTTATTTCCCTTGAATGTGTGTTTAATACTTACTTCTGTAAGCCCTGTGTGATACTTTGTGGTTCACGGAGATTTTATAATTGTTTTCAATAAAAAAATTATGATCTTATAAATGAAAATTCTAATAGTAAGAAACTATATTATTTGCGCTCCGCTGAGGGGAGAGTGCTAAGATAACTGAAATTTTTGTTGACTTTTTTTCACTTTTTAAAGCTCTTGAACAAAGATACGGAAATAAAAGAATTATTGTTGACTGTCATATCAAAAATATTCTCAATTTGTGCAGGCAATGAAACACGAGTCCTCTGGAGATTTGCGCATCCTATTAGATAATAAGAAAAATCTTAGATCATTAAAAATCTTAGACTTCTCGAAAGAGATAAATTATCAAACGCGTTATTATTAAATATGGTTCTGGATAAATTAGACCGGAAAACAATACGAATTAACATTAAAAGACAATGAAGTTCCTGATTTTGATACGTGTTTGGAATTTCTAGAAAGAAGATACCAAATTTTTGAGCAGCATTAATAACAACATTCCGAAAAAATTAAATTATGAACGATTAAAATCCTTTGTTATTAAATCCAATAAACCGAAGTTTTGTAATGTCTGTAAAGCGCAAACGCACGCATTGTATCAATGCCATAAATTTAAAGCAATGAATTTGAGACAGAACTCTGATTTGGTTAAAAAACTTCGAGTGTGTTTGCACAAATTGTTTAAGTGAATTTCATGCTGTGTCATAGTGCAATTCTAAAAATCTTTGTTTTGTCTGTAAGCAGAAGCATCACACTTTGCTTCATAATTACTCTATGCCAGTGCTCCCCAACCTTTCTGTCGCCGCGGACCGGTCAACGTTCAATAATTTTACCGCAGCCCACCGAAGGAGGGGAACTGTTGGACTTTGTTCCTTTAGTCATGCAGATTTATCTGTGTTAACTGCTAACCGTATCTGACGTCATTGCATATCGTGTTTGTTTTTCATTGGTCATGACGTCAGAGGCGGTTTAGTATATGTATGTATTTTTCTTTATGGAATCGTGTGATTCCTCTGATGCTGAAATATCTTTAATAAACTTTAAAATACAACTACTGTGGGCCTCCCTTCTGAGTCTAATCACACGTTACCTGCAAATTTCAGGTAACAGGAACGTTGATTGTTTATATTTTAGATTGCTTTTATTTATAATAATTTTAGCTTAATTGTATTTATACATGCCTGAAGAATAAAATACAGTTACACTAAGAAATTAATATTAAGTGATTTAACATGGTTTATATAAAAAGATTACCATAAAACCCTAGAGAAATACACCACAGTATAAAAAAAAGAAAATAATTTAATATTCCTTGAGCGGACCGGCACTATTTGTCCGGGGGCTGGGGATCACTGCTCTACGCCATCGACTAACTACAAAGCTGACCTTGAAATATTGGGGTCAGGGGCGTAGCTACCACCGTATCAATGATACGGGCCCCTAAGCTACAGGAGTACCACTAATAGGGCTTTCATTTTTAAAAAAGGGTCCCGAAGGAGTTTTGATACAGGGCCCTTTCAGAACTAGCTACGCCAGTACCTAACATGTATTCTTCACAAGTCGTAAGCCATTCGGAACCAGTTTCTCCTTCGGAGAACGCTCGTGTTGCATTCCATACTAATGGAAATAATAATATTTTGATTAACACTGCAATAGTTTATGTGAGAGATTCTGAAGGAATCAGACAACCTTTGCGTGCTATTTTAGACTGCGCTTCGGAATCGAGTTTCATTAGCTCAGGAGATTACAGCTTTGAGATTACAAAAAGAAAAAATAAACATTGCGATCAGTGGTTTGATTCACACGCATCTTTTTACATACGAAAAAAGATTCCCGCTCAAATTTCAAACGCTAGGAATGACTCGGAGTGGGAAATTGACTTATTGCTTGTGCCAAAGATTAGTCACTTCTCTCCTTCTAAGAGAATTAATATTGCGCATTCTCTCTCTCGAATATATTCCTAGTTATATACATCTGGTTGATCCAACTTTTTCTATTCCTCAGGGGGGCAGATCTGTTGTAAGTGCAGAATTGTTCTTTGCGTTTTTAGAAAGGGATAAAATTAGGATTGGGAATAATTTATTTCTGCAATTTTCCTGTTTTAGGTACCGAGTTTCGGATAAAATTTCAGACTAACACATTTCGACAAAGTTTTGCTTTTTGGCTAAAACTAAAACTGGTTTAAACAAAACTCTTGCTAACTTCTGAAAAATAGAAGATGTCGAACCTCAGGAAATTTGCAATAGTGATGAATTAAATTACTGCAACGAGCATTTCGCGAAAACGCATACAGTCACTCAAAAAAGTATTGGGACACTTAGCAGCATAACTGTAAAGCCATTTATAAAAAATATTTTTATCATATTAAAACAAAATGAATTAAGAAATATTTTAACATTTGGTGTACAGTATATAAGGAAAATTTTATTAGTATTATAGAATTATAATTTGATCTAGCTTTGCAAATATAATTCAAAGGCAAACTGGAGTCAAAAAAGTATTGGGACACTTTTGAAATGAGAAATTTAACAAATATACAGCGCATCAATATAATTTCACACAACTTTTTATAGACTGGAAGTTTAAACATAAATGTTTCAACAGATAAGGTTATTTATAGAAAAAAAGGCAAGAAACCAAGATATATCGGTTGATGTGCAAAATCTCGTAATAAGTCATTGGAAAGAAGGGAAATCAGTTCGCTGTACAGGAAATATTTTCAAATTGAGTAAGTCTACTGTTTTTAACATCATTGACAGGTTCAAGAAAACAAATAGAGTTGAAAATAAACAAAGATCAGGGCGTCCAAAGATATTTAATGAATGTGAAGAGAGGTGGATTGTGAGACAAGAACGTATTAATCCAAGAACTAGTGCAGTAAAAATGACTTTGCAATGTAAAAGTAGGTTCGGAAAATCAGTAAATCCTAAAACTGTCAGAAATAGTTTAAAAAAACATAACTATCATGGCAGAGTACCTCAAAGAAAGCCCTACATCAGCAAAGCAAATAGACAAGCTAGGTTGGCATTTTCTAAAACGTATGTAAAGCAGCCAACAGAATATTGGGAAAATGTAATTTTTGTTGACGAAAGCAAATATAACTTTTTCGGATCGGATGGCAAGCAAAAAGTTTGGCGGAAATCAAATACAGCAATGCATGTCAAAAATTTACGGCCTTCTATCAAATATGGAGGAGGTAACCAAATTGTCTGGGGCTGCATGGCAAGCTCTGGTGTGTCGGGAACTTACATTTTATTGATGGTATAATGAATAAATATGTCTATCTTGACATTCTCAAGCGAAATTTAAGGCAAAGTGCGAGCAAGCTGGGAATTTCAGGACATTTTAAATTGTACCAAGATAAAGATCCGAAACATACTGCAGATATTTGCAAGTTATGGGTCCTCTACCACTATCCTAGTGTTATTAAGACTCCTGCACAAAGTCTAGATCTTAATCCCATTGAACATGTGTGGGATTATTTGCAGCAAAAACTATATGAGCATCAAATTTCTAACAAGCAGGATTTAAGAAAATATTTGGTCGGACCACAAAATCGATAGATCGTTTTGAAAAAAATTGATCCAATCCATGCCAAATAGACTTCAAGAGGTCATAAAAAGCAAGGGTGGCTCAACAAAATATTAATTTCTAAGTCTGAATTGTTTTTCTAAATTTATTGGGAAGTGTCCCAATACTTTTTTGAGCACGTTTTTTAACTCGATTTCTTTTATTATCAGTTTTAACCATAGTTGCATTAATGCACGAGTTTTGTTCCAATTATTATTATTTGTATTTACTAAAATAACATTTACTTCTTTTTTTGATTTCATTTGTATGTTTAAGTAAAATATTACGATAAAATTCTATGAATTGGTATTGTGTCCCAATACTTTTTTTAGTGACTGTATAAGAAAGGCAGATGGTAAATATGTTGTTTCCATGCCACTGAAACCATTTTGGGAAATTCTAAAATGATTGCATATAAAAGATTAGATCAGTTATGGACACGCTTAGAACATGGCCCTACTATGAGGGCACTTTACTCATATTTTGTAAATGAATATGAATCTTTGCATCACATGAAGGAAGTGAAAGAGGATTCCAAGTCAGAGGCAGAATATTAACTTCCTCATCCCAGCATTTTACGACCGGACAACATGACAACTAAACTGCGTGTGTCGTATTTAAAATTAGCGCTAAAACTATTAGCGGTAATTCCTTAAATGATTTATTGTACAAGGGAGGTGTGTGCTTCAAGACCTGTTCTTAATTCTTATTAGATTCCGCAAACACATTTACGCCTTCATCGCAGACATAAAGCAGACGTTTAGAATGATTGAGTTAAATGAATCTCAAACCAGGTTTCAAAAAATCTTGTGGAAAAGTAGTAATACATCTCTTACTAAAATATATGAATTACAAACTGTCACATACGATACAGCAAGCGCTCCGTACTTGGCAGCCAGGGTTTTGCAGCAACTCGCTTTAGATGAGGAAAAGAACTTTCCATTAGTTTTCTTCTTCGGGATTTTTACATGGATGATTGCCTCTCTGGTTCTTCTGAATTAACGGAATTTGAGACCCTTCAGTTGGAATTAAAACAGCTTCTTCAAAGAGGAGAAATGACGCTGCATAATTGGTGCATGAACCTTTCTCCAACCACTGTGCAGGAAGAATTTCCACTTGACAGAAATTCCGAAGAAATCCAGGTAAAGACTGTGGGCATGATTTGGAACAGTGTAAGTGATACCTTTACTTTCAAAGCCAACGTCAGTCTTAATCACAACACTATACCAAACGAGACGTCTTGTCCCAGATCGTACGCATTTACGATCCATTTGGACTTCTAGGTCCTGTCATTTCCAAAGCTAAAATTTTTATGCAACAGCTCTGGCTGCTTAGACTGGTATGTGAAATACTTCCTCCAGATATTTCTCAGCAATGGGAGACCTTCATTAAGACACACTACTCTTGACTTGGAAAAAATCAAAATACCCAGATATTTTCTAAAGATCAGTGACATTAGTGCTTCATGGCTTTGCGGATGCTTCCTCTAAAGCTTATGGTGCAGTTATTTATATGCAAACAGTGTCCATCGCCGAGGAATAAAATTGCCAACTCTTGTGCAGTAAATCACGTGTTGCTCCAACCAAGCTCATGGCGATACCAAGACTCAAACTGTGTGCATGTCTTCTTCTGTCGAAGCTTACTCTCAAGGTCATATCAGCTCTAAAGATGCAGATAGAGTCCTTGCAGTTGTGGTCAGATTCTACAATAGCTCTCGTGTGGATTAATACCCCTCCAAACCAGATCACGACCTTCGTTGGTAATCGAGTATCGCAGATCCAGTAGTTATCCAAAGATTTCCAGTGGAAGCCTATCTCATCAGAGAACAACTCAGCCGATATCCTTTCTCGTGGACTGGATGTAAAGGTATTTGAAACTAACGATTTGTGGTGGAAGGGTCCTGATTTGCAGAACATGGATGTAGCTATTCCTAACAGCTTACAAGTTTCCTGTACTGCGACTGACCAGTGTTAAACCAACGAACTTAAACTTATGTCTAAAGTGACTTTGAAGTTAAATATAGACTCGAATTTTATTGATAATTTTCTTGATCGTACAAATAATTTTCATAAATTAATTAGAATTTTAGCCTTTTTTTTCAGGCTTATTAAAAATTATAAAACTGGTGTATATATATATATATAAAACAAACCCTTGCACTTATCGTTGAAGAATATGGTTTGGCAGAGATATTCCTTATTAAACATTTTCAAACAGGATACTTTTCTTCAGAATAGTTTCCTTGAAAAGGGGATCTTCAGTTCCCCAATGAAGTAAGCTAAAATTTCTTAATCCCTTTATTGATAGAGAAGGTTTGTTAAGGGTAGGGGGTAGAATTTCCCACTCTAATGTCAGTTGGAACCAAAAACACCCCATAATTCTGCCTGCGGGCAATAAGTTAGTCAAACTTATATTTCAGTATTATCACAAACGTAATTTTCATCTGGGTCAACAGACTCTATTACATACTGTGCGTTTAAAATATTGGCCTCTTGGCGTAGAAGCATAGCACGAAGAGTCGTTCATGAAAGTGTAGAATACTTCAAGAATAATCCAGTTATCGCCAATCAGATCATGAGGGATCTGCCTCCTGAAAGAGTAACGCCAAGTTCGGCTTTTCAAAACAAAGGACTGGATTTATGCGGCCCATTTCTAATCAAATACAAGGGGCAGAGAAAGGGTACATTTAAGAAAGTTTATGGGGTCATATTTGTCTGTATGGCAACTAAAGCAGTTCACGAAGATTTTGTTTTAGATTTAACTGCCAATGCTTTGATTGCCACTCTGAAACGATTTTTTTGCACGCCCTGGCAAAAGTTCAATTCTTTTTAGCGATAATGTTACGAATTTCACTGGAGCTTCAGCAGAACGGAAGCATCTATATAAACTTGTTATAAAAGATGAAATCATTGCAAGCCTGTTTGCCTCAGAGGGCATCAAATTGAAATTTTTGCTGCCTAGGGCACCCAATTTTGGTGGCCTCTGGGAGACGGGAGTAAAATCCTTTAAGTATCATTTGAGAAGAGTGGTAGGCCCCGCAGAACTAACGCTGGAAGAATTTATAACTGTAATAGTTCAAATTGAGGGCATCCTCAATTCACGACCTCTCACCCCCTTGTCATCTGATACAGATGATTTCCAAGTATTAACACCAGGCCATTTCCTGATAGGAAAACCTGTAAATGCTATCTCTGAACTTGACATAGCTGATAAAAAGAACAACCTTAATAAATGGCAGAAAACTCAAAATTTTGTTCAGACAATATGGAAACGCTGACAAAACAGTAATTTGAGTCATTTACAACAGCGTCCCAAATGAGTGCTTAAGCAACCCAATATTCTCCCTAGTATGGTGGTTTTAATTAAATAACCTCCCCGACCTGCAATTGGCCATTGGGTAGGATTATTAAGTCTATTCCAGGCCCTGATGGAAACGTCAGAGTAGTTGATGTACGTACGCCAAGAGGTAACTACAGGAGACCTCTTTCAAAAATTTGTATTTTACCAATTAAAGACAATCAGTATCCTGTAAAGCAACTAATTGCATTTCAGTGCTAATTGTATTTTTGTGTATTTTTACGTAACTTTTAACTTTGTAATTATTTTTAACTTGTATTTGCTCTTATTTCTCTGTATTATTTATATTGCATAATGTTAACTTTTATATGTAATATTTGAAATATGTCCGATATTTCACCACCACGCGGGATGTTCCGCATTGTGTTTTTATCGCCTTTGGCGATGGAACTCTCCCCAAATTTGCAGCCCTTGGTAATCTCTCAAAGAGAGAGTATAAAAGGCATTACACACTTTCGCAATAAAGCTAAGATACATGCGCAATGACGACATACGTAATGCATTAAAAATTACTAGTTTTAAATCTCATATTCAGAAAATAGCAATTAACTTTTTCAACGCTCTACCTGAAACCAATAATTCTAATATGCATAACTTAATTCCTTACATTCCAAATGATAACACTAAAAGACCAAGAAGAATTCTTCTTGATTCTTATAATCCTGCTTCAAGTTAATTTTTCATGCAATAAATTTTTTATTGCACCATAGTTAGCTAAAATTTTACTTTCTTTTAAATTTTGTCACTATTAATTTCTCTCTTCCCCTCTGGACAAGCGCCTCCCCCATTTTATAATTCTCAGCCCCCAGGGCAGCCAATTGGAGTCACTGTTCACTGTACCCAGCATCCAATCAGAGAGCAGCCTCTAAGCTCTCAACCAAGCCAAAAAACTTGCGACATAGCCATCCTGTGATGACTATGTCGTTCCGGATCCGCGTAAGCTAGAGGTGTGGGATTATCAAAATGATGAGACATATTGGTTCTTAATACAACTTTTATTAAGAATAACTTATATTACTTAATTCTAATTGACAACTTTATTTAAAGTGAGAGTTAACACCCAATTAAACCTTGTATTCAAGTCAGATCACGCAACTAGAACATTTATCTTAATTATAATAAATAAACCGATTCATCTAACTTCCTATACCAAAATATTACCTTTTGCAGATCTCCTTCCTTCAGTGATTGAGTGATATCTATAATGTAATTGAAATATGCGAGGTTTCCAACTTCTTTATAATGAACTTCTATTTCTTCCAAAGCTATAGGACAGCTAACTCTAGATCCGAATGATTCCACACTAAGTTATCTCTAAACTTGCCGCCCTTATCATCAAAGCTTCTATCCTTTTAAAGTATATCTCATTTACATATTATATTCGTTTATCTTCTTGGTATTGGGTTGGAAAGGTTTTGCCATTAATCGTGGCCGTCAAAGAACATAGGAGTTATGTTAGCAGAAGGACGCGAGAGACGTCACAAACTCTAAACTTTTTTCGCCCAGATGAAGCACCATAGCCACGCCTCCCGGATTCCATCGTTCGACCAATCGCCGTCATGCCACTCAGCAGAATAGAAAACACCACTTTCGTCAAGCCCAACATCAAAGACTTGCCACGATATGGGATTGATGACTGTTTTACAGTCCAGATGCCCAAAGAATAACGCCCATTCGCAATAAAGCTATTAGACGAACAGTCCGCATTTTTCTTTGAACCAGCCTATTACTCTCTCCAACAATGATGAATTAAAAAATGGACAATGGATGAAGGACCTAGCTTTCTCAGTTGATATTAATAGTCATCTTAACCAACTTAATTTTAAACTTCAAAACGAAAGTCATATTGTTGCAACTCTCTTTGATACTATTAAATATTATTACTTTAGCGAAAATTTATAGAAAACTTGTTTTACTCTTAAAGCTGTCAATATCTATTGATTAAAATTTTAAATTAAAATTTACTGAATATGCTCACTAAATTAAATTGTTTGAAACGGAATTATAGATCGAAGATTTTCTGTTTTTAAAAGCTGGTGAGTTACAATTTCACATTTTTACCAGACCTATATCTATTGAAATGACTGATGAAACTTTACAAATATAATCAATTGAAATCCAGTGTGATTCTTTGTTGAAGCAAAGGTCTATGAAAGTTGGAATTCTAGATTTTTATACACATTTCTAAGTGAGTGAATATTAACGTCGCACTCTTCAGCTACTCTAGGGCTTTTGGCGATGGACGTCATAATTTTGAACTATGGTCAAGTGGTGAGGATGACACTTGAGCTGGCACTCCCTCTCTTAACTTCCACACCACACCAACGGGAGGACGTTTGAGCATCGACAGATTTAACGGACAGAATTTTCATATGGAATGTGTTCGTTTTTGAAAAATGATTAAATATTTCCATTCGTCATTTATCAATTTCAACACGTTGATTTTTCCATTAATCTAATTTATCAGAATTTAAGTATACATTCAATCTTCTAATTTCTTCAAACAGACAATAGTCATCGATTTTAATATCAGGCATTTTTTTTTTTTTTCCGTTAAAAACTCAACACAATTTTCTATATCTGTTCAATTTACTCTTGTGATGAAGTCATAAAACACCAGTGAAAACTGTTATTCCCTCTATAATATTTATTTCAGACCATTCATCGACATATTGGAAACATGTTTGGTAAAGATTCTGCACTTTGTTGGTAAACTTTTCCGTTATGCCCAGATTTGATTCTTAAATTTGACAATTTTCTTTTTATCATTAAAGGAATAAATTTTTCTTCAAATCGTGATTGAAGGACATACTCTTTGTAGCTGAAATATATTCACCATCAATCTTTTGGGTTGTTTTGTGGAAAATAGATGCCTGATTATGTATAAAATACATTTATATCTCCGATAATTCATTCTGTACCGGCACATGACGCGTAAAGGCTCATTCACACCAAGGCGTACAAACGTCGAGTGTTAAGCGTCTAGCCAATCAGAGACTTCTTCTCGGGCGAGAGGAAGACTCTGATTGGCTAGACACTTAACACTCGACGTTTGTACGCCTTGGTGTGAATGCGGCTTAACAGTTCGGCCTGGCATCTCTGAATACAGAGATTAACAGATTAGTTTTAAAATATTGAAAAAAGGAGGACATTTTTTGAGGAAGGACAGAAACTATAAGAGGACGATTGGTCACCTTATTTATATGCTGCATTTTGCTTACTAAAATTATTTGCAGAGAAAATAGGAAGTTAAAAAATTTCCTTTTTGTCTCACAAGAAAGATTTTGCATTTTAGATTCGAAAATTATAATAGTTTTAATTAGTGACCCACATTCTTTCTGAGGTACTAACTTGTTTATTATTTTATACGTAAACGCAAACAGAAGGAACCTAAAAAAACAGCAACTCTAGAATGTTCTGTAATACGATTGACAATGTATTGCAAACCAACACGAAGGCTTTTGACAACTTAATTTTGAACAACGAATAAGTGATGAGAACGATATACCTGAGTTGGCGTCTCTCAAAACTTTTTATCAAATCCTCTACACTGCATGTCTTTTCTGGCACCAGGATACGAATCTATAACTCAGCAAAAACAAAGCTGGACACGAGTTCGTGACTACAGCCACTCAGCTATCGCGTACCCAGAGTATTCTGAAGCTTCAGAGTCACTGCCAGAATCCAAAAGCCTTATAATAATTAGGACTTGGGGCCCTTTTAAGTGCGTCATGGACTCTAGTAAGATACAAGATCAATTAAACATCTTCTCACCCACAGACAGGATAAAGATTCTTCTTAAAAATTTGAATGACCGTTGGATCGCCAGCTTTTCATCTCAACAGATGAAACTTACTCAATGGGCTTGATTCATGAAGTCACATGATAAAAACAAACACGTGTTTTCCATTGAATTCAAAACAAACATTAAACTAATTGTACTTGTTCTATTTGTAAAACTCAGATAAAATTTCAAATTTCATATTTGGGTAAAGATGTTTAAATGTTAGGGAAAAAAAATTCTTCAAAAAGATTTTTTCATATTAAAAAAATGTCGTATTTTATGCTTATACTTTTAAATAAAATGCATTTTGTATACATATGTACTTTTTAAGAGAAAGTTTGTGCAAAGAGCAAAATTTGGAAACACCGGAGCGCGTGAACTGATTAGTTGTAAACACAAGATAGTTTTTATCGTGTGACTATGACGTCACATGAGTTTTTGAATTGATTGGCTAGAATCACGTGGCTTTCACTATCATGTGGCTATGACGTCACATGAATCCACCTCATTAAAAAAAATTTTTTACAGCGTAGCAAGAATTCCAAGGAAATTATACATGTTATACCACCCAATCTCTCACTTCAGTTAGCCGAGGGGTCCTGATCTCGAACCCACTCGCTATATATATATACATTGCTGGTCACCGTAAATGCAACACCAAGAAAGACAAGAGATAGCACAACAAAATTTATTTTGTAGATAACATGTTGACCAAGTATCAAATAATTAAATTTATAGTCTTCTGTGAAGTGTGGTTCCTGCCAGAATCAGTAGCCAGATTAGCCGCCATTGTTAGAGATCACCTCTGCCTCACGCCTCGGCCTTGATTCAAAGAGACTTTGGATGTGTTCTTGGGGTACAGCAGACCAAGCAGCTTCCACACGTTGCCAAAATTAATCTGGTGGGGCAGCTGGGGGTGTAATCTGGGTCAATAGTTGAGCAACCATGGGCCACATGTTTTCTATCGACGAAAGATACGGAGAGTGAGCCGACCAGGGAAGCAATTCAATCTGGTGATTGACAAAGAACCTTTGGACAATGCTTACCACGTGTGGTCGCGCCTTATCCTGTTGAAATGTGGCTGTGGAAAAGCCCTGAAGGTAAGGAAGGACAACTGGCTCCAGCACCTCGGAGATGTAGCGCTGGCTGTTTAAAGTACCGGGAATGTGTACTAGAGGAGTGCGAGAGTGATATCCAATACCGCCCCTTACCATAATACCGGTGCAGGACCAGTGTGGCGGTGCATAACGCAGCTGCTCAACATCCTCTCTCCACGGTGTCTCCAGACTCGAATCCGACCATCGTGGTGTTTCAGACAGATGCATGACTCGTCAGTAAAGACAACTTCATTCCATTCTGCCACCCACATCCTTCTTTCATCGCACTATTGGCGGCGGAGACGTCTGTGGTTCTGCGTCATGGGTAAACCAAACAATAGACGTCTTGCGGACAGACCACTCTGCTGTAAACGGCGTCGAATGGTACGCGCAGACACTGAATGTTGCGTTACAGACTCAATATGCTGTGCTATGATTCGTGATGTGACTGAGCGATCCGTCACTGCCATGCGCACAATTTGCCTGTCCTCACGTGAAGTGGTGCACTGAGGTGGATGTGATCGACCACGTTCGTCCGTCGTACCCTCCTTTCTCCAACGGTCACATATCCGCATTACAGTTGTTTGGTTTCGTTCAACACGACTACCGATTTCCCTGAAAGATAATCCACAATCTCGGTAGGCCACTATCCTTCCTCTGTCGAACTCCGATACTTGATCAAAAGCTGATCGCTGTTTTCTACGAGACATAACTGATCGTTTTTTGAAAAAACCACAAGAAAAACACAATTGCCAAACTTGAAATCGTCGAAATCTCCAAGCCTTAAATAGCGCTTTGAGGTGGCGCCACAGGCGCGCGTGATGTGTGTCTGCGCTGAAATTCTAATCATTTGCATATCTCACCTCCGCTAATACATGTTGTAAATTTTATGTTATTTGCATGTTTCCTTCAGGGTGTTGCATTTACGGTGGCCAGCAGTGTATATATATATATATGGTAGGAATGTACGTTTTTCGAAAATTATTGTGTTATAGGATTATTGGAAAATATTTACCTTTATAAGTACTCTCTAAATACACTCGCCGAAAAAATGATTTTATATTTAGAATCTAATTGTCGAGGGAGAATAATGGTTTATTTCCTAAATCGCATCACAATATTGTTTTCATTTTTTTAAAATCGATTAGTGAGGTATATATGCTTGAAATTTGTGCAGCTCTTGAAGAATGTGTGCTGTGCTACGTGTGTTGCCGTTGACGCCCACCCATTGACGCTTCCGTTTGGAGTGATGCCGCGCATGAGGAAACTGGACTTCCAGGAATGAAACCAGGGCGTCTTTAGCGACGAATACAGATTCAATTTCAGCAGTGATGACAATCGTGTTCGTGTGTGGAGGCCCCGTGGTAAACGCCTCAATCCTGCTTTTGTTTTACAGCGATACACCGCTCTCACAGCTGTTGTGATGGTATGGGGTGACATTGCCTACAATACACGGTCTCCCTTAGTATTGATCCGTGGCACCATGACAGCCCAGCGGTATGTCTATGACATCCTGCAATCACATGTGTTGCCACTCATGCAACGGCTGCCAGGAGCAATTATTTAACAAGAGAATACTCGACTTCACATGGCAAGGGTGTCACAAGACTGTCTCCGCACTGTTACTACCTTTCCTTGGCCTGCTTGATCCCCAGATTAGTCTCCAATCGAGCATATCTGGGATCATTTGGGACGGCGAGTTGGGCATCCCACGAGTTTGAACGAACTACAGGCAAGGCTACAACAAATATAGAACGAAATGTCTCAAGACATCATACAGAACTTGTATGCCTCAATGCCCGATCGTATCGCATCGTGCATTCGCTCTATATAGAGGAGGTTCAACAGGGTATCAAATCCTCCGTTCTTTTGCCTTTTTCTCTGAAATAAATGATCCTTTTTCTTTGATTTTCTAATCATTTAATTATATCAAAGTAGTTATTACGTATGTAAAATTTCGTTTAATTTTGATGACTCCTTCTTGGTGCACTAATTCTTTTGTCTATGAGCGTATATATTTATCTTGTTCAAATTTTCAATCGTTAATAAAATTCTTTCTATTCATCCAATCAAGTTAAAATAAATTTTTTTAAACTTGTAGCGGATGACACTTGATGTTAATACAGTTTTTCAAATATTAATTAATTAATTACCGGATTTTGACGCCAACTTAGATTTGTCTCCATTGTTGTAACAAAGTAACTGTTAAGGTATCCGACTGGGTTCAGGGACAATTTTCTAAAATATAACTTAAATTATCATTTAGTTATTTTTTAATTAAGTATGTTGCAAAACTATGAAAATACGGCAAGAAGAATTTTTGGAAGCTCTTTTTTCAAAATATTGAGAAATTTCTACCAAATATTACAAAAAATTGCTCTTTTGCAAACAACTCTAAAAATATATATATATCACAAAAATATATAAAATGTTTGCAGGAATACAATTTTTAAACGTTTAACTATACTTCATACTAAAAGAGCTCAATTTCTACTGTAAAATTATGAAATACAGGTGTTCGAAATGAAAAAAACCAAGAATTTTCGTAAAAACCTTTTTTTTTTCATATAAAATTACATAAAAAAATACCTTAATTGAAAAATTACCCTTAGCTTTTAGCAGAAAGTATTCATTATAATACAAAGAACAAACTCAAAAAATTTCATAAGAATATTTCAATTACTTTCAGAAATATCACTCTCTTATCGTTAACCATTATTTTCAAAAATAACATTCTTCACAAAATGCAAAATAAGGTTTATATTTGCAATAAAACTTTTTAATGATTTAGAAAGGTTTTAAAACTCTCTAGATTTTTATGCTGTGCCTTCCTGAATTTCATACTTCAAACTTTTACAATTTTGAAGGGCCTTTCTTTTTTTACGAGACAGTTTCTTATTTTGTTAAGAATGCCTCGTAGAATCAACAATTCTCGTTTTGTCGATGTACCAAAAATATCCTTTCACTTCAGAACATAATTTCATTCCTAACTTTTAAAGTAGAAGTAATAGACCAGAGAATTAAAAAGTATTATTCCGATATAATTCCTTAATCATTCGGATTCCTTAATCGACTACATTCGGAACCGTGATTTTAAAAAAGCGCATAAATGGATAATTTTCATGATATTTAGTGTCACTTAGATTATAGAATACATGTATAAAATTGTTTTAAGGACATTTTGAGAAAAAAAATTTATTTAAATACAATATTTCAGCAAAAAAATTAACTTAAAATAATCCTTTTTCAATTTTTTTTTGTTTTTTTTTTTGTGAAAAATGCTTCTATTATAATAATATTTTGCCTGTATATAGCCCAGACCTCTGTTCAGAGGCTCAACTAGAATTTTTGAAATATATAACTTAGAAGTGGGTTTATCCATGTTTTACTACAACAGAGGGGAGAAATTTTAAGAAAAACTCTGGCTGTAATTCTGAAAATAATGTGAATTTTTCAAAAATCATAGTTGAGGCTCTGTACAGAGGTTTGAGCTATATACAGGCAAAATATTATTATAATAGAAGCATTTTTCACAAAAGGAGAACATTTTGAAAAAAGGTTATTCTAAGTTAATTTTTTGCCGAAATATTGTATTTAAATAAATTTTTTTGCCAAAATGTCCTTAAAATAGTTTTATATATGTATTCTAATCTAAGTGACACTAAATTTCATGAGAATTATCCATATATGCGCCTTTTTAAAATCACAGTTCCGAATGTAGTCGTATACCTTAAACGGAGTGTTTGTTGCTCAACAAAGTTGTCTTTCAGGATTATACTCCACACGACATTGTTAAGACTTTCATTCCAGTTCTGAGCTTTCCCATGAAGACATTTTCTGTGGATATTTTGATCGCAAAGTTCCTTATAAGTCTTTTTAATAGAATTAATGAGACTGAATTTGGAAGATCCTTTGATATTTCTATCGACGTTTTTCTAACAAATACTACTATCTGGAAATCTCTTCTTTTTTGGCCTCATTGATCTTGTTTTAGGCATGACAATTTTAATTTAATTAAAAATAACTATAGCTCTATATAAAAGTACTAATAAAAAAGTTATAAAGAGATCTAGTTTTGTACACAAATGATAAAAAGGTAGCAACTCGTTTAAATCAAAACCAACATTGCAATCAGTTAACTGTTGCCTATTTTAAAGCAAAATATATCTATTAAAACATTTATAAAGTGAAATAAAGTTTACTAAACATAAAAAGAATTCGTTAAAATATTTTAAATGAATACAAATCTCATTTTACCGGTGAAAATCAACCTAAAACTCACACTTCCGGTTTCAATTTGCGCTTACTACCTCAAAAAAAAGCAGCTATAACTTTTTTTCTAACTGACTCAGAATTAAAAGTACGATATATAGTTTTAGAAAGCTTATTAAACAGGCTACAAAAGTAGACTATAAAATAAATTTAGATTTTTTTTAAAATGAAAATGGTGATTTTAAACAGGTCGGATACCTTAAAACAATGACAAAAGTTAGCATCGAAAACCGGTTTTTCAATCAAACTCGCCAAACCGGGTGTGCATTGCTACAATAACGCAGACAAATCTCATGCTCTTTTTTCAATTCCTCTCTCTCTCTACTATTAGTTCACTCTCTCCCTATATATATATATTCAATCGTTAATAAAATATTTTCCACTCATTCATTCAAAGTAGGAATTGACTTAATTTTTTTTATATATTACTTGTGTATGTGTGTTTTTTTTAATATAATACAGATGTGTGTGTGTGTGGAAATTAAAAATTTTATAAGATATTTATACTGAAATTTAATAATTTTAAATATAAATTTGATCTCAAGATTGCTATATAAACTCATCTTTAAAAAAAGTTCCAAAGGATCTTATTTATACGCTCCTTTCAAATGATTTTTTTCAATTCCTACTATTAGTTTACATTTTCTCTCTCTATACATATTTATCTTGTTCAAATTTTCAATCGTTAATAAAATACGTTTTAAAGCGCTCAATTGAGCTGAAATTTTGTATACACTATTGTTTTGAATTATAATACGATAATTTAATTATAATTAATTAAAATTAATTGACTGAAGCTAATTATTTAAAGAATTACAGATACAGCCACGTTGACTTCATTTTTAGTGACTTGGGTCAAAACTTTAAGAGATTTTTTTCCTCGCCTTTTAAAGCATTCAGTTGAACTGAAATTTTATATACACGATTGTTTTGGATGACAATACAATACTTTAATGAATAAAAAGTAATATAAAAAAGATCAAAGAAAAATTTTATTTCAGCTAGTTTTTATTAGATAGTTACATTTAATATAAATATGTATATACATATGGCAGAATCACAACATTAAGTGGTAATTAATTTTTATTAATTATCATTAAAGTATCGTATTGTCATCAAAAACAATCGTGTATATAAAATTTCAGTTCAACTGAATGCTTTAAAACGTGAGAAAAAAAACCTTTCAAGTTTTGACACAAGTCGCCAAAATTTTCGCCAACGTGGCTGTGTGTATTTGTAATTCTTTAAATAATTAGTTTTAGTCAATTAATTTTTATTGATCATAATTAAATTATTGTATTGGCATCCAAAATAATCATGTATATAAAATTTCAGCTCAATTGAGTGCTTTAAAATGTATTTTATTAACGATTGAAAATTCCACCAAGAAAATTAAATAACTAAATTCACATAAATAAATATATAGTGAGTGTGAGTTAATAGTAGGAATTGAAAAAGTAATTGCCACTTAATGTTGTGATTCTGTCATACATATTTATATTAATTGTAACTTTTTAATAAAAAGTAACTAAAATAAAAATTTTATTTGTTGATCTAAGTAGAAATTGACTTAATTTTTTTTATTACTTGTTTCTCTCTTATTTATAATGTTTATAATAAAAATATACAACAACATACATAAAAACAAAATAAATTTGTTAAAATATGAGAAAAATCAAATTTAAATATTTGTCCATTCAATTCAATTCTCATATTGAATCTGTTTTCGAAAATTCAAATTGATTTCAATTATGGATTCAGACGTATTTGAAAATTCAACAACTCTTGTATCCTGTTCTTCTTCTGGAACATTATTTTCTTGTTTTAATTGGATGGTATTTTGCTCCCAAATCTCCTCGATTTTTATTTCAGTTGTGGGTGAAAACGTTTTCATTAAGATTGTCTGTGTTTGGAGTTGTACTTTTTTCCTTGTTTGAATGATAGAATGCGTTTGTTGGAGGATAGCGAATCAGATGGAAACCATATAAATAAAATTGTACAGGAAGGGGCTGATTACATTGCTTTGGAGCATACTTGTTTGTACTCTCTCTCTCTCTCTCTGAACGTACTTCGAAAACTTCCTAACGAAACTTGACTTTAAAGCAGGAATTTTCGAGATATTTGTTAATAAAAATTATAAGGTATGGGAGAGGATATCATCTTTAATAAATTTATAGATAGGGCCATCCTGCCACAAAGTGGTAGAATGCTTTTTGAATGTCAAGGAAGAATGAGACATGAACTTTAAATTTGTTTCTGTAATCCATTGAGCTTTTTTTTTAGGGGGAGGGCGATATCTGTAATGTTGCCATAATTTGAGTGTATGATTTTTATGTTTAATTAAGGCACGAATGTGTAAGGCTGAGGGAGTATTTATTGACGTGGCACTCTAAGACAACACAAGGCTATTGGTGATGAGCCTCGGTCAAGGAAAACACTTAAGCTGGCATTCCCCTCTCTAACCCTCTAACTACCACAACATACCAACGAGGGGGGCATTGAACCTCGACAGATTTAACCTGCTTCTATCCCCTCTACTCTGGTGGCTCTTCAGTGGTTCCAAGACTCAAAAACATGATGCTCAGGCCATGTATAAAACAAAATCAATTCTAAAATTCTGCGATCTGCATCTAACAGATGCTGGGCGTTGATGGAAGTAATTCAGTTTTGAGCCAGTCAATTAAAGTATATATATAACTATATTTATTCAGAACTGCTGAGCGAGAGCAAACACTCGGGATTGCTTCACCCTTTTTATATACAGAACATAATGACGACACACAATCTCTTCACAGTTACAAAAATGTGGCGCCATGCTGCCATTAATTCTCACAAATCATTTTTATTCACAACAGGCAACGAGTTTTTCTCACTTGAATGACGGTCAAATGAAAAGGACGAAATCTGAGACAGCACTCCACTCTCCTATTTTTCACACAACACTAACGTGAAGACTCAGAGCCTCAACGGTTTTAACGTGTCTCAGCACCAGTACACATTTCATCTTCAGCGGCACTAGGATTCGAGCCCTCGACTCGACAATTCCGGTCACGAATTCGTGACAATGACCACCAGGCTATCTTGGGCTCTAAATGAAGGGGAAGGAGACGTAGATTCAAGGTGATAATTGTTTTCGTTGTAATTTCTGAGTAAATTGAAGGAGTTATTGCATTAGCAAATTCGCCAATACTTTTAATAATTGAGTTTGAATTCATCTCAGTATAGGTGAATTTTTTCACTTAAATTTACTTTCTTGTGAATGGCAACAGTTTTTGACAGAGTTGAGTAAGATTAGAGATTATTATTGTTTTATTTCTACGGTGATGAAATGTTATTTTTGTGTTTGAAATATAGAATAGAGTAAATAGAAGTACATGATTTGTTTATTATCGTAAGTTTTGGGATAATTCTATTTTAAAAATATGAATATTTAAACTTATTAATTGTTTTATGTGAAGTGAATTTTTGGCATTATTTTCTTATCTTTATATTTCTTTAGGAATTTCAGGAATATGCAAAAGAATGATATAGTCATTGTTTTCAAAATTTTATATTTCCAATTTTATTTAATCTGAAAAATCATTTATATTAAATGTTTTGCATTTATTAATGTTAAGTTTTGTTTTAATTACTTTTCAGTGCTCTATTTCCTTGTATTGCAGTTGGAAACTAATAGTATTTTAAAGAAATCGAATTGTGTTGCATTTTTGACAAAAAATTCTGATTTTCCTAAATAAGATATATGTTTCGATATGAATTAATTTATTTTTAATGTTTATGTGGTATTTAAACTAGCGAAATAAAAGTACAGTCAGTGTTATAAAAAGTAAAAACTCGTGTTCTTTTTCTTCATAGCATTTTCTATATTATTCTCTGTTAAAAAAATCTTGAAATGCAGTAGTATATAATTCTCTTGGATTAAAGATCCTTGGTAGTGGGCATATTGCTGAGGATCTGATGTATATATTTTGTATACATGTATCAGTTCTCTGCTATCTTCTCTACATTTCGCCCTTATTTTCCATTTATACCTTTCTATTTTTAAACAATATACTTTTTTGAAAAATTGGTTAAAAAGTGTGTCAAGAATATACAATTTTTATTATGGTAAAAGAATGTGTTCCATATTATCTCAAAACTGGCTGAAATTAAACATATTTTGTAATTCAAAGAACTGTGTGAAAGAAGTGATGGAAAATCAACTGCTTGATTTTTTATATACAAGTATTTGTATACTTTTCAATAAATTCATGCATGTTTTAATTAATAATTAAGATAAAATTAGAAATACAAATATACTATCCTAGGAAAAGATTAAAGCTTTTACCTTAAAAATTCAAGAAATGGTATTTTAAAATTGTTCATTGCTATTTATTGATAATAGAGGGATTTGCTAATGGTTAGATAATTTGAAATAATTGTCCTTAATATAAAGAAAAATCTCCCCAATCTGCTGTGCTTGAATCCAATAAAGATTTATTTTGCAATATTGCCCCCTGCTTTTTTTAATCCGAAAATGTGTTATGTGTTATTTATTTTTGCTTTTGCAAGTTCTTTATTGTATTTTTGGTATCCAGCAAAACTAATTGTTAGACCTTGTTGAATTATTAAGAGTTTTCAGTGTTAGGATTAATATTTAAAAAATAATTTTCGGATTTTATTTAACTTAAAATTCAAAAATTTTGCAAGCAGTTAAGTTGATAAAGAGTCATACTTGCTTTCTTTATGTTTTGTGGAATAATTTTCAGTTTTGAACTATGTTATTGAGAATTAATTATAGATGTCCTCATTGGTTGATTGAGATTCAGAATTATGAGATTTTTTTACTTATAGCCTTTTTATTGCTTCATAGTGTGGCATTAACAAAAACTAAAATCAAGTCAAAAGGAGTTTAGTCATATATAAAAATAAAAGGCCTTTTCTCCTGACAATGTTATTTCTAAACCTGGTATTAAAGAATTGTGTATGTACCTCTCATGCTAACTGTACATAATAACTATATTTGTATTTAACCCATCTTTTATTTTGAAAACAGAAATATTTTTAAAATAAAAATTTCTTTTTTTGCGAAGAATAATTTTAAAAGTAATATTTGGCCTCGAATATTTCTTTTTAATTGCCATATTTTTTCAAAAATTTGACAAAATATTTGATAAATTATGTAATGTTCAGTAATAATATAATTTAATATAAGGTTGTATAATTAATCTGATGATCTTATGCGATCACAGCGAGTTCAAAATAAATATAACTGATGTAACTTTGGTAACATAGAATACAAAATGTATATATTTATTATTTGCGATCACAATAAATTCAAAATAAATATAAATGTATCCTTGGCAATACAGAGTACAAAAAAAAAGTGTGACTAAGAATTACCTATAAATAATTAAAGTAATTGAATTTCCATTACTAACATTGTCCTTCATTATTGAAATGCATCATTTTTGTTTTATAAATTCATTAATAATTCTGGAAAAATGTTTCTGAATTATTTTTATTGTTATTAATTATAAATATTAATTTAGATAAGTATATCTATATATATAATATGCTTAATCATGAATTCTTAAAAGTTTAAAAAATTGGAATTGGTAGTTTTCCCCATTGTTAGAAAAAATACCGTCAAGTAATTTCGTCAAATCAAAAGATGTTACCAAATGCTGTCATTGTATATGCGGACAAGATTGTTGTGTTTGCATATTTCTTCATATCTGTACAAGCATAAAATTCCTCTAAAAATTTTACATTTATCAAATATTGTAATTTTATTGATTGTTAATAAAATTCAATTTACTTTGAAATTTATATATTTTTATTGTACCTCTGTTATATTCACTGTAAAAAATATTCCAGGTTTAAAGTTTTTGTTTGCATTGTAAATTCTTGATTATGCCGGCTAATAATGCGTCTCCAGGAAGTCCGCAACTCCGTAAACGAAAAACTGAAGAATCAGCTGACGCTACCAGTGATGCAAATTCAGAATCATCTGAAAAATTTACAGAAGAACAACTGCGAGCTGTTGAACAGTTTGTATTCTATGTTTTAAGATTGAAGTAATAAGCATGTTACATTAAAGTGTCCAACCACATAAAAAATTTTAATTTGGGAGAAAGATTTTTATTTATCTGATAAAATAATTAAAAATTTCACTTTTTGAAATGAAATCATAACTATTTTGATCTGAAACCATTTAAAAAAAATAACTGGAAGCTGGAATCTTGAAAATTTTAATTTTTTTCTTCCATTTTTAGGAATATTTACTGCTTGTGTTTATTTAAAATACTATAGAATACTCTTTGGAAAACCTGGTATCAAATTTAACTGTGTAATTTTTAAAATATCAGTACCAATAGAGACACTGTTTTTTATTTTGCTGAACTACTTTATATAAATTGTCTTTGATTTTTAGCGTTTGATCTTTGTTTTTCAATATCATTTCTGTTTCAATTAATTCTTAGAACTATAAAATAGCTTCTGATAGGGCTGTAGACTCATTATTTTGCTTAAACAGTGAATAAAATTGTTCAATGGAAGCAAATTTTCTGTACAATCATCACTCCACTTATCAGTGATCTAAAGCAGCAAACAAAATTAGAAGTATGGAATTAGTAATGAAAGAAAGTTTTTCTTTAGGAAATGAAACATCCTTGGTAATTGTATTTTCAATATAAAAATACTTTTAAGTATCTTGGAAATTCTCAATTGCCCATTGTATTTATCATAATTTTTAAACCTTGAGGAAAATTCTAATTTGGGTTTTCTTTCCAATACAATGCTTAAATGTATAATATGCAACTTTTGTTAATAGATTTTTAACTATTATGAGGTAGCAGAAAAAATGAAGTAAATATTTGGCTTGCATTAGGTATTCAAATATTAAGAAAAAGCCATATTGCTATAAAAAAAAAGAGTGCTATGCTAGATTTGTGCTTGTATGAATCAGTTTTTAGAAACTATGTAGAGAAGCTGGTAAAAATTTTGTGATAGCATTTGTCACACAAGTTTGAGTTTGTGTGTCATTAAATATATGTGTTACAGTTTTATCGATTGACATGGATAAAATTTTGGTATTGAAGTTATGTCCTTCAAGTATTATTGATGTATACTCAAACTAAAAAAATTAACTCAAAATAGCATTTGCTTTCAAAATCATTTTGATTAATAAATTAGCATAGATTATGCCAAAGTGCATCTATAAATGCATTTTGCTTTTGAGACAAATGAAGCATTTCTCATTCTATGTTGATATTGACTGGCAAAAATATACAGCTATGAAAGATATGTTTGAAAGATAAACATATTTTAGTTTTTATACGATAAAAATTTATTGAAAAAATATCTCCATGGCTAAACAAAGTGTCAATCAATGTTGTATAATGGTTGCTTGTGGAAAATTATCTCATAATGTATCTATTAACCATGAAACAATTGTTCTGGGGATGTGTATCTGTATTGCATTTAACCACTTAACCAGTTTGCCTGTACAGTGCACAGGCAACCAAAATGTGATTGCAACTGTTTTCCCATGTGCAGTAGTGGGCATGGTAGCCTAGTGGTCAAGGTTACAGACTCATGGGAGGCATGTCATGAATTCGAGCCTAGTACTGCTTAAGACCCACCATGCAGAGGGGGCGATGTAAGTTAAATATGTTGAGGCTCAAACGTCCTCCCATGGTGTGGTGTGGGAGTTAGGAGAGGGGGAGTGCCAGCTCAGGTGTGGTCCTCATCACTTGAATATGGTTTAAAATTACGAGGTCCGTTGCCAATAGCCCTTTATGGTGCGACGTATATATAACTCTCTCTCTCTCTCTGGTACACTGTATGGAAACTGATATTTTCATCTTTATATCTTTGATTTGTACATATTTTTAATTCTTTTAGTGAGATTAGTATTGCTAGTTTTTTGTGAGAACTTTGTCCATGGTACTGAAATGTTTCTAATCCTGTGTTTAGTGATGAAAATAGGAATTTTTCTTTGAAGTCAGGAACTTAGATTCTTGTAAAGTTTCTCGATAAAGAACAGGGATTGGCGAGGCAATGTGTAGTTTTGCTTGAGAAGAAAGGAAAATGGAAAGATAATCCAAAAAACTCTGATATATTTCTGTCTCAATTGCAGTATTGGACTTTGAATTACACCATGCTTCAAATTGTGTGTATATTGTATATGCACACGCACTCAAAACCCTCAATCGTTTGAAAAAGAAATGCAAACATGAATTTTTTTGTAAGTATGAGAGAAATTCTTTCAAGTAATATAAATATGAAACAGTCTTCATAATATACAGAATATACTAATAAAAAGCAAACGTTTAGGGTTTGTTTTTGTGTTCCACAATTATAAAATAAAAAAATAGTGTGAAAACTTTAAAATTGAAAATTAAAAAAAAAATTCTTCTATTTTCTTATTTTATTAATTATTATTATGCTTAATTATATGCTAAAAAAATGTGCCTTTTTTCAAAGCATTTTGGACAAAAAAAATTAACAGGTTAAGAGAATTAATAAAATATTACTTGCATTAGATGAGATTGAGAGTAACAAACAATTCAAGCATTTAAGAATTTTAACATTCATATTTTGGACTCTTAAACAACATTCCTTGCCATCAGCAAAAATTGAATCAAAGAAATTCGATTTTAAGAAAATCAATCTCTATAAAAAAGAAAAAAACATGGTGTCACAACATAATTTGAAAACATCTTATAATTTGGATCAAAATCTTTTTAAAGTCATTTTTTTTTTCCTATTTCATTTTAGAATAAGAAAATGTAAAGATTATTATGAAATACTTGGAGTGCCTAAAGATGCAGGGGAATCTGAACTTCGCAAACAGTATAAAAAATTGGCTCTTCAATTTCATCCAGATAAGAATAAAGCACCTGGTGCAGTTGAGGCATTTAAAGGTACATCTTTTTTTACAGTTTCTTTCATTATTTCCTCCTTTAAAAACAATTTTATATTTTGTATATTTATAATTTTTTAGAAAAAGCTATAAAAATTTTATAACTTTATGAATCACCCTTTACAAGTCATAATTTTTTAGAAACCAATGAATAATATCTTTAAACATATTTAAAAATTTTATGTGTATTTATTAATTACCAAAAAGAATTCATTAAGGAGAAAAATATATGTTTTTACAATGCTAAATTTAAAAAAAAAAAATGGGCCCTATGGAACTCTCTGTGATTATCTTTATAAAAAAAAGTATTTTTTCAACTGTATCATTTTGCAGTTGTTATTTTTCTTTCCCCGTCATTTTTTTCTAAAAATTGTTTTATCAACCATTTTTGTTTATATCAAGTGGGTATGCTTATAATTGCCGGTACACTTTGACTTCTGAAATTTAATTTTACACAGAAATTAAGCTTAATTCCATTGACAAATTTTTAGTATTCCATTTATTATGTATAAAATATGTTAATTCTTATTTATTTTATTCAAAGAAAAATTTTGTTTTAAAGTACTAAAACTAGCAATTTTGATTGTTTCATGCTAGTTTTATTGTATTTTATACCACAGAAGTCACTCATTCTTAGAACAAATTTAGAAATGGCTTTCTGAAGTATCATTAAATTTCTCTTTCCTTTCCCATGACATTCTTATTCATATGTATTTTTCAAGCTTGATTTTTTTAAAAACTTCGAATCCTGGTTATTTTTTAAGTTGGCTATGTTGTTGCTAATGCTACTTAATCAACAGTGTCAGATCATGACCCACGATATTCATCATGACAAGGGGCAAATTTTTTAGCCTATCGTTTGCTTTAGCTTTGAGCACCATGCAGGTGACAGTATGATGGGGCTTAGTTCCACCCTAATTTTGAGGGAGAACATCCTGGGGAGTAGTCAGGGTGACCTCTCACCTCTCCTTCCCATCCACCAATTTTACAAGAGGACTTGTGGCTCAACAAATATTTAGAGTGCCCTCTTGCCACACAGGCACCATACATTTACAAATATCCATGCCTTCTCCACGATTCAAACCTAGGCCCTACAGCACAGCAGTCAGTGTCATTAACGACTATGCTGACATGGTGGCAAGTTGGCTATTGTTTTATAATGATAAATTATTACTAATATATTTTATTTGTATCTTTTTCACTGTATCAATATTTTTTTTATTTATTAGCTATTGGAAATGCTTTCGCAGTATTAACCGATCCAGTTAAGAGAAAACGATATGATACTTATGGATTGGAAGCTATGCAAACTACTGAAAGTTATCCTACTCAAGAAAGATATTATTATGCTCATTCATTTGAAGGTAAGTTGTTTATTTATATAATCACTGAATAAAATACCAAAATACAATTTCAGATTTTTTCCCCCCTAAAAATTTCGAGAAAATTTGAAAATGAACACTAGATATGTATATTTTACATAAGGTTATAAAGCTGTTTTTGAATGAAAGTTGTCGTTTAACCAATGGTACTTTCTTAAAAATATTAATTATAATTTTTCAAGTTTTAAATAAATACAATTTCTAATATGCGAGTACATAACTATGAAAACTTAACAATTTTTGAAATTCTTATTTCACTTGATTTGCATTGTTAAACTATAATAATAGTTTTAAAAAAGTAATGGCAAAATTAGATATAATAATTTATTTTATTTAAAAAAATAATCGATTTTTAAAAATACCTTTTTTTAGGTGATATGACTGCTGAAGAAATATTCAACATGTTTTTCAATGGTATGAAGCTATAATTTTTTCTAATAATTTTAGCATTTTAGTAAAAGTTTAAATCTCATGTACATATGTAAAATTCTAATACAATACTATGCATTCTTCTACTATTAATTACTTGTGAATTGTATCAAATATTATTTTATAATCCAGTGGTAATAAAATTTTCTTCTTACTGTATAAATTATATAATAGTTATATATAATTTATTTTATATATATCTATATTACTTTGCAGGACCAGCAACTTATGTTAGACGAGGTTCTCGGTGGCAGAGATATCCTTCTCATCAAGCACACACTCATGAAGTGAGTTTTTAAAAATAGACAAGGAATAAAAAAACTTTTACATTATTTGCTTATGCACCATACTATCAAGTTTTTATGCATTTTGTGACATGAAGATAATTTCTCTTTATTAAAATTAAATTCAGTATACTTATACTTTATTATATTTATGTACTATGACGTTTAAACAACAATTACAAAATAAAGTAATCTGGTAGATGACTTTATTTTGTAATTGTTGTTTAAACGTCATAGTACATAAATTTAAAATTTTGTTTATATTTCTGTTTACTTGAAATTCTTGAATTATTTGAATAATCTTTTCTTTACTATTGAAATCTTAAAATAAACTGGGGACAATTTTTGACATTATTGTTTTTACAAACTCTCCATCTAAAAACGCTTTTAATCACTTAGAAATCATTTGAGATCAAGATCAGTTGAGAAATAACTCTTCCTTAATATGCTTTCTTACCTCGATATATATATAGTCTAATTCTCTATAAATAAGAGATAAACATCCATAATTGCATTCGAAAAACGCATAGACAGTAGGAAAATCACACAATGAAGGACGCATGAACAACCGAGATTAAAAATTATAAAATGGATGCTGCAGTATTATAAACATTGCTGACTTAGGACAGCTAATATATAAAATAATTTATATAAAAGTGGGGTTGAACATGTTTTTAAAATGATCTTCAAAATCTAAACTATAAACTGAATAAACCTTTTTATCTTTCATTTGTTCATTAAGTGATTTACTATTTTTAAGTATGGCTGTGGATTTAAGATTATTTATTGTATCATGTAATATTTTATGGAGAATTTTGCCTGTTTTGCTAACATATGTATTAAATCCATTTGTAACTGTTCTAAATTTGACTGGGTCTTTATGAAATTTGGGAGTAAGAAATATATGTGGAGATTTAAAATTATTATTAATTTGAATTTTTATTTGTTTATGAAAAGCCAAAATTTGATTTATTTCTCTATCAGAAACTGATGACTTAATAAAAGCTGTATTATTACCAAAATATTTGTTGATTATTAAATTATAATAATATTTACATATGAAGGCAAAATTTCCTAACACTTTATCAACATAAACTATAATAAATTTATTTTGCAATTTTTTAATCTGATTTTTAATATCATTAAAAAAGATTTTATTATCTGTACCAAAGTTATATTTATTAAGCTGCTGTGTAATGTTATATTTGAATTCTGTGAATGCCTTTATAGGCATACTATATTTAATAGCTATTTTGTATAAAAGCTGCTCAATATCATTATATAACTGATTTTTTATAATTTTATTATTATTCTAAATCATTAATCTAAAACCAGTACCTTTATTCATTATGTTTTTAAGATTATTGTCATTTACAATATTGAGGTCACCAGTGACAACAAGCTTGTGATGTTTATCTATGAATTCTTTAAATTCATTACATTTGCAAATTAAGTTATCTTGCTTTATAGGCACATTATAGTTAAAAATTGATCTACCTATTTTTTTATTGTATTTAAAAGCTTTTTTTATAGTAATATTTTGTATTGGGAAAGATGACATGTGTTTTTTTAAAAATTCCAGAAAAATTAATATTATATGATTTATTCATATATAAAAGTGTACAATATTCTATTTGATAATCTTTATTTACATTAACTTTTATGTTATGTTTATGTTTCAAAAATTTGTGAATGTCCTTCATAATATGCAAAGCATGGCAATCTTTAATTTTATGTGAAATTAGTACATCTTCTGTGTTACATAATTCTGTCTTACTGAGTCCAAATATAAAAGATTTAATGTGTTTTATGTTAAAATTTTTATCAAAACTATTAGAAATATCTCTAATACTATCTGTAAGTACTGTTTTGTCTCTACTTAATCTTTTAGTTCTAGCCCCTCTAGTTTTTCTTTTATTAGTTATTTTATTAATCTCATTATTGTAATAATAATCTTGAGAATTTTGTTTAATTGTATTTAGAATATTTTTTCCTTGGTATAATACTTTTAGTTCATAAGGATAAACTGCATTACAATATTTAATATAGTAATTTTCCCACCATAATCTTTCTTTTAATATCAGGAACTACTTTAATAATATTGAGTAAAACATGTTCAAAACCATATGTACTAAAGTGTCGTACTTCTATTTTATTTGAATTTATAATACTATTGAAGTATTTAGTATCTGACCTATGTTGATTAATTCTAATATTAATTTTATTAGATGTCTGTAAAATATATTTAAATTGGCATTTATTACATGTCAATAAGTGAATACAGTTATATGTCTTACAGAAGGCAAATTTAGAATCCTCTTTGGTTTGATCATTATGGATCATTTTACAAGTTTTATGTCTTTTGTCACCACATCTTTTTGTAAAAAGGAATTTTATTATTGCCAAATTTACTATTTTGAAGCTTATCTAAGTATCTATTACAGTTGTAAGCATTATAGTTATTTGAAACATTATTGCAATGCAAAAAATCTTTTTTAGAATTCTTTAAGTATTCCTTATGCCAGAATACTCTAGTTTTATATGTATTATAAAGTCTCTTTCTCTATATATTATAATTTCTGTATGATAATATCAAAATGTTGCTTGATGTAAGCAATTTCAAAACACAACAGCTTTTACCTCCATGTTTAACACAATCTTTTTTATTGATTCATTTAAACTGTGGGAATATTAAATCATTTATAATTAAATTAAACACAAATTTATCTTATTTCAAAACTTCCCCCTCAGAGGAGTATGGAAAGACATTCATCTGATGAGCAAAAAGCTTTCATATTTAACCTATTTGCTATGTGGCCTCATCTGTTAATCTTCATCAACATTTGCTACTAGAATTAATAGAGAACTTTATTATCAAACTGAAATTTCCACCTCCATTAACAAAAAACAAAGAAAATAATTTAAAATTTAATCTTATTTCAAATTTTTTGGTTTTCCAAACTTTGCATGGATGTTTATAATTGCAATATTGTCATACCTATTTCATAGATTTGAAGCTCTATTGAATCACTGTGATTAATGCCTGCTGAAATCATTAAATTTTGATCTCAATGATAAGCTTCATAAATATTTTCATGATGGGGCTGAATTCTCCGGGTTTCTGTGTGTGTAAACTATTGTGATTTGTTAAAAAATGAATTTGTCAGAAATATGAAGGCTAATAGTGTTTGTATGGTAGGAATAAAATTTCTCTTTCTTTTACCTAGTTGGTTTATGTATTTATTGGTATACCCTATTATTTCCATGCCTTACTTGGAGTAGTGAAGTTTACAACTCCAAAGGCTGAATTAGCCAAATGGTCATGATTGCTAACTCTAGCCTGTGTTGTCAAGTTATTAAAGCTATTTCAAGTCCTGGTGCTACTGAAGATTTGCTATATAGAGGAGCTGATACATGTTAAATTTTTTCTCACATTGGTGTGGTTTGGAAGATAAGAAGGGTGGGTGCCAGCTCAGGTGCCATCTTCATAATTTCACCAAGGTTCAAACTTATGAAGCTTTCCACTGATTGCCTTGTGCATCTTCAGAGTGGGATGTAAATCAAATCAACTGTGGGCCTAAGTGATTTTTCCTTTCACCATCATGGGGTGTGCTATCTTTGGTAAATACAAGTTATATTCTCTGGGATGCCCTAGTAATTTTTCTTTCTTTTTCATCTTTTTTATCATTCCATCCCTTTTTTTCTTCCTTTCCAGAATTTACAAAACTTTGTCTAGCTTACAAATAAATATTTTAAAAATAAATTAATGAGTATTTGTCTAATTATTGCTCATATAAATAAAACTAATTTTGCTTGGCTTCCAGTTAGCTTTTTCTAAGAAATTCCATCATTGAGCTTTTAAAAATTTTTATGTATATGTTCAATTTATGGTTTAGGGGGGGGGGGGGTCCCCCGTGTTAGATGCAAAAAAAAATCGATTTTTTTTTCTTTCATAAATTGCTTCCTTAACATGTCTAGAATATGGTGGTAAAGTGATTTTTAACATTCAAAGTCGTTATAAAGATACAGCAGTTAGAAGCAGCAGCTGTTTTCATAGTTTTAACCAGATTTGAAACTTAAAATGTGTTTTTCAAACTTTACTCCATCATATTTCAAGAACAGTTTGACAGAATGACTTCACATTTATTGGGTAGACTCAGCACATATAGACACACAGAATGAACTACGATCATTCCAAAATTCCCAATATTTCTATTTTTTTATACCAAAAACATAACAAAAAACCCCATGAAATTCGAAATTTTTTCTTCAGAGGTCTGCCAAAAATCATATTTTTGATATTTTCAATTGAATATAGTTCATTTGGTGCATTTAAGCTTACAGATTAAAGCGTTGTTAAATTTTTTTTTTCAAATAAGCCAATCAGCCAGAATCGTGGAGGAAGTGAGTGTCCATTTTTTTTAGGCGGATGTGTTCAGAGCACTATAACTCACATTCTATTGGATATTTTTGGCTAAAAATTTATACACTTACTCTTAAAATACATATAAATAAATCATAAAAAACTTAAAGTTCTATCTTTTTACTGGTCATCAAAAAAACTTCCCTAAAAATGCATGAAAAAAAAGGCTGTCACAAGGGTGAACCCCCTTAATATAATGAATAGATGAAATATGTAAATTAACTTTTCTGACAAACATGCTGAGTGTCTTTTAAAATATTCCTTTAGCTTTTGTATTTATCATCAAACCCTTAAGAATAAAATCTTTAAACCCTTTTTATAGAATGAACTATAAATATTTGGCAATTAATCAAAATTTAGTCTAGTTTTTAATAATATTCTTTATTATTTATCTTATATTATTATAATAATAGTTGTATGCATCCTGTTTAAAAAATATTGAATATTTTATCTGAGATAATTATTGGAATTAATGAGATATTTCTTTTAATGTACGTTGGGTTCACAATAGTTTTTGAATAAATAAAAAAACAATATAAATTTTATCTTTATTTGTGATTAGTAACTTAAAACTTCTGATGAGTAATTTGGAAATTTCTAAGTTAAGATATTTTTTTTCTTTATAGGTGAATAACCGCAGCACATTATTGCAAGCATTGCCTTTACTTTTGATGGTACTTGTGTCCCTGTTGAGTTCCATGTTTGTTTCAGATCCAGCCTTTAGTTTAACTAGAACCTCGTAAATATTTTTTAATCAATTCTTTCTTTACATGTATTATATATTTACTGATGGCCCTTTGAAATAATCACTAGTTTTTCAATTCCATCATACATTTACTTCATTATAATATAGTTAAACCATTATACAAGTAATGATTTTTTTTTTATCAAATTATCTATGATTCATCTTAGATATTTTAATTTGTAATACGTCACAGATTTCTCTCTCAATTTTCTTTTTTTTTTCTCTTTTTAAATATAGTGTACATCAAGCAAAATATGTTTTCTAATAGTGCATTTTTCATTTATTAGCATTTGAATATTATGTAATAGAATTGAATTCATTCAGATGAAATCTAACCAGTGAATAGAAGAGTATAAAAGTTTTTAATTTCTAAGAACAGATGATTATATGTGAAAAAGAAACAATTTATTAATATAATAAAAATAGTAGTAGTGATATTTTTAAGTTTTATTAATCATTAAGTTAACTTAGTAACATTATTTATGGCTCTCACACTTGGGGACTTGCTGTGTTATTAAAGGCTATATTTCCATTTGAAAAAAAGAAAAAACTTAATAAATTTTGTACAAAAAAAGTTAGGAGATATTTTTGTGTATTATTTTTTTTCTGTTGCAGCATTGCAAATCTATTCATTGTTTATGTTTTTTTAGGAAATATTATTATGAGCGAAGAACTAATAATCTTGATGTTCCCTATTATGTAAAAGAAAACTTTCTTCAAAATTATAAAAATACATTACCAAAAATTGAGAGACAAGTGGAGGATGAATATATCATGCAAGTTAGAACTTCTTGTTTTAGAGAAAGAAATTACAGTAAGTTTTTAAAAATAATTTATATTAATTAGCTTGTAATGTATGTAACATTAGTAATGTATTTTCTATTTGTTAGCATTACTATTTCAATGCAATAAATCATGCAGAAGAGATCAACCTGTTGGAACTATTGATTCCAATTAGTTATTTAAACCCTTTCAGAACAAAGAGCACAAACCCTTGCGTGTTTCTTTCATGAGCGTCACTCGCAGGCCGGAGGATTTATTGCAGTTACGCCTTAATGAAAATACTGAAATATGGACTCATTGCTTAATATTGTTCTGTAGATTATATGATCGGCATGTGCTTTATATATTTTATATTTACATACTTTATTTACTTAAATCACTTTCTGTTTAAGTACAATTTTTTAAACATTTTATTTCTAGTATTTATTGACTTTAATGTTATACATTTGAAAACTAAATGTGCTTCTCTCTTAAAATTCTTTTTAGTATGAAAAATTTTAAAACAAAAATCTTCACAGAGTCCTACATTACAATTCTTGTACTTGTAATAAATAATTTGCAATTCTGCAGTTTTTTTGCAGAAATGTGAACAAACAAAAACTAAATTTTCTATTGTTGATGACCATAGAAAGGCATTTTCTTTCATTGTAATCATCATACAGATGTCTGAAATATCTATATCATTAAATTCACAATGAACAGAACAATCAGAATATATGATCTGTATCACTACTCTCAGAGTCTAATTAAGAATCAATTTTGCATCATTCTGGTATTCCAAGTTTAGTTAAACATTTTAAATTCTTCAAACTTGTAAAAGTAAAAAAAAAAAAGTAATTTTTTAGTCTACCAGATTTAAAACTAGACTGTTAAACCAAGCCAAATGTTCTAGTGAAAATGAAACTCTCATCTTTATGCTAAACAAAAAACATGGACTTATTTCAAGAGCCATCATTAAGTGTTTGATTCCCCTAATATTTATGGGTCAAAATCCATGTTCATGTGAGTAATATTTCTCTCATTTCAAGTAGAAGATCAGATCTGTATGTATATGTATGTGAAATCTTATGGACATGGAATGCCATCTATTGCCAAACAAATTGAGCTTTCCAATTGTTCCCAGCTAGTGTCACGGATTTGTGACGATGAGCCCTGGTAGGAAAAAAATCTGTCACACATACGTACCGTTTGGGAACTGTGAGGCACGCATGTGTGACAGTTGCTGTTTTTTAACTGAACACATTTATATTAATGATCGTTATGAAATGTGTGACAGAATCTGTTGCAATTTCTGTGTGTACAAATAAATGAAATTGATTTTTTCTTGAATTTTAGTGACTGCCGTACTTTAGTTAAATTTTCTTTTAAATTAGTATAATAAATCATATGCTGTAGAGAAATATAAATTTTTTATAATTGAAGTTATCATGTCTTTTTGTTTTTAAAAAGATGAGTGCATGTAATTAGTGCATGGTCATCATCTATTTGTGTGATCTATGCATCATCTAGTGCATGATCTATGAGTTCAATATATAAATATACTTAGGGAAAGTAGTATAGTATCTAAAAGTATTTTAAAGGCTCTTACTTTTTATGTAAATATGCTTTGTATAAATTAATTATTTTATTATTATTTCAGAGGAAAACATGATATGGAGAGCAAAACACTTCAAAGACATTACTTTAGAGACCAAAGCTCGTGATTTAAGAACACCTTCATGTGATATTTTGAATGATTTATATAAAGCATATAATAGACACTAGTCACACAAATAGTTATTTTTATTATTTGAGCTTGGGTAGTCATCAATTCCAGCTTTATTCTCACTTGTTGTACCTTTGGTTCTTGTACATCCAGACACTATGTTTTAAAACCATCAAATTAAAAAAAAAATCTATATTTTTTGTGGACTGTTTGAAACCTACAAAAATATTTTATAACATTAATAAATTTGGAATTTTTCATACTTTATTTATTCTTACAGTCAGAATTTTTTTAACTCTGGGTAATTAGCTTTTTTCAGATGACATATGTTTTTACTAAGTGGTTTGTTTAAAAATATCAGAGTGTTTTCTAAAAATATTTTTTACTCTTTTTTTTTAAAAAATATTGATTTAATAACTTTGAATTCCCTATTAAAACTTTCATATTATGGAAACTGTTTATATGTTGTTAAAGCTTTTTAAAAAACTCATGAGAACTTTTGTCTAAGCATTTGTAAAAAACATGAAAATATCACATTTGCTCTCATTTTAAGTTTAATATTATTTTTTTAATTTTAAATATGCTTAAATTTTCATTCTATAAATAAAGCTGTACAAGTTATTTTAAGATTCCAAAAAGGATTAGTAGAATGTACGTATTTATATAATTTCTGAATCTCATTTGCGCTTGTATTGTGAAAAATGAAAATAAGAGAAGTTAGCATTTTATTAATTATTTTGCATTATATCAGCTTGTATCTCTAAATGTTCCATGTAAATAACTAAACAGTCAAGTTTCATGATAAACATCAAAATTTTTAAAATATATTTTTTTCCTGTGCCTATATATTTTGTATCCCTCTGTGTATTAAAATATAAATTATCATGAAATATTAAGGATATTCTAATTATTCAGTAGATTTTTTTGTTATATGAGCTGATCAAATTGGTGTTTTTGGTTTCAGTTTAATTCATAATGCTTCATAGGAAAAAATTATGACTTTTTGAGATTTTCTTTTCCACCTAGAATTACATATTTTATTGAAGTATGTAAATTTAATTTCCTTTAATAAACATGTCCTACTCATCAATACCTGTATTATCAGTAGGTTATGCTAGTTAAATCCACAGAAAAGAGAGAAATAAAATTGTTGAATTTAATTTCAGGGGAAGGTTATAAAGTAAAACTCTTTTATTGTTGTAAAAATGAGGAGGTACAGATAATAAAAATCAATAAAATTGAATTGTAATATTCTGAAGTTGCTTTAAGAAATACAATTCAAGAAGATTGTCACATTTTGTTGCAGTGCAAAGGGGATCTTATTGTCTTGGAAAATAATTTTGTATTAGTATTGAAAAAAATTTTTGTACAAAATGTGCTGTGATGATAATATAATATGTTATTGAATAAATTTTTAATATGTGAACAAACTTTTTTAGTACCCTATGTGTAAATTGTACAAATAATAAGGATTAGGTATTTTAATTAATATTCTATTAATGATGAAAGCGACTTAATAGTATATAAAAAAATATTTGTAAAAACTAAATGTTTATCTTTTTTGTTGCTGTATTTGATAATTGGCTGTAAAATAAATATTAAAGTATTAACTGGGAATGATATAATACATGTTGAAATAATATACATTTGTTATTTTTTAGTTTAACACAAAAATATTTATTTCATTATTTTTTTTATATGCAAAAAAAAGATAAATGTTATAAAAAAAGCTCCAATAAAACTTAACTGACTCAATAAATTACTTCTAAGAATATGCTTGTGTTAATTAAATATTATGCACAAAAATATCTATGATTTAAGTTTATTGAATCAATTTCCAGCAATTGCTTTTAATCTCCTAAACTTCTGGCTTTCTATAAAATAAAAAAAATTGCAGATGCATATTTTAAGTCTAAAAAATTAACAATTCTAATATTTTTTAGATGGTGTTTATTGTTTATTGTTAAAAAACATTTTGAATTTTAAAAATTTTATGAAGGGAATAACCAATTTGCTTTGTTATTTAACTGTCAAATGTTATATGTGACATTTTGGTTGATTTATGCATTAATTCTTTAAGTACTAAAGGTTTATCATTCCCATTCTGTTCTGGTTCTAGTCAAATTTTCACACATTTTTTAAAAAAATTTGTTAACTGTGTGCATTAAAAATGAGTATGTATTAATATATTTTAATTGTAATCATACTATATAGTTTTGTAGAGAAAGCTATTGTGTTTTTCAACGAGAATTTTTTAGTGATTTTATTTGCATCATTACTTTAAAATAAGGTGGGAAAGAATAATTTCTAGAAATTGAATAATCTCATATAATTACTTAAGTTAAAAAAAAAAAAATATTTGTAAAAAATTTTATTAAACATTTTGGAAAAAAAATCTTTAAAATGTAGAAATATTAACCTTTTTTAATTTGTTGTTTTAGAAAAATAATTTTAAAGCTGTGTTGAAATGTTATAATAATTTTAGTTATGAAAAGTAAAGAAAATTATTTATAATCTTAGTTACTTGTTTTTGCATCATAAAAGATTTGTTTAATAATTTGTATATTAGAAAAACTTGCCTTAAGTAAATTAAAATTGAGTTTTTAATCTCATACTCATGTTAAATCATGGAATTGAGTCATTATATAAAAAAAAAAAAAAAACATTTCATCTTGATATGTTTTCAAACTGTGATAAGGAAATATATGCTTAATACGTTTTCTGACTATTAGCTTAAAATTTAGATTTATGAATAAATGTAAAACTTTTTAATTATTCTGTTTATTTTCATTGGAATCAGTATTGTGTTTGAAAATGTGCCAAAGAAATGTTCTTCCTACAAAATTATTCAATTCAACTTTTAAATATTGTAAGAGATATATTTATCTGTATCAGTATTCTTTGTATATATACTGAAGGTTGTTTTTGATGTTTTGGAGATTTATGTTTACCTAAAATTGAAAATTATTTAATTTATTTTGTAACAAAGATATTACTTTTAGTAATTTATTATGATGGTGGCTTAATTTTTGAACCTTTAGTATGCACTGCATGTTTAAAATGTTCTTTGTTTCCAATAAAATATATTTTGATGGTATTATTTTCATGCTATTTTATGGACACTGTTATTATGCTTGACACATTATAGTATTAATCGTTATTTTTAATATATTAACTATATTTTTAAAATATGTAATTCATGAGATTTATTTGAGAATTTTTATATTTTCAAAATGTATATAACTTTTGTCAATGTGTTTTTTCACAGTTAATTATCATTCTTCTCTAATAATTTATGTATTTTGCTTTTAATTAATTTTTAATTATAAATTTGAAGTTTCAACTAATCATATAAAAAATATTTTAATATTTATAAATATAACTTTTTGTGATAAAATAATTTATTCTTGATATATTACATTTGGAACACTCTTATGTATGCAAATATTTATCAAATTAAAAAGACAGAAGGAGAAAAAAACAGGGATATTTGTAAATTCTTGCTATGAAACAGAGGGGTAATTAATGCATAGCAAGCTAACAATATTTACTTAAATTCTTTTGGTATCAATACATTCAATTCCATAAACATAGCTTGTAAAAAATAGATCAGTTGCTGAAGTGGCATTGATAATAATTATTTCTAAATAAACAAACACAAAAAAGTTTACCTCTTACTTTCATTGCTTTGCTATGATATGTTCTTAGCCTTAAATAAATTATGTCATACATGTGTGGCTTTGTCACAACACTTAAAGATTTGAGTCCAATGAATTTCTCCAGATGCATAAAATGATGGTGTACTTGACATTCTGGTATCCTAAGATATTTTTGAAGAATATATCAAAATCACTGCCTTTAAAGTCATTCAACCAGACAAGGTAATGACTCTCATTTTGTAAAGGCTCATCAAAGTCCTCAAGTTGTGGTGTGGTTGAAGTGTGTCCTTTATACTTGATGAGGTTTAAATTAAGAGTTCTATCACCTCGCTTTAAAGTGCAACATTAATTAATAATCCATTCAAAGAATGCAACAATCCTTTCATGGATGCGGACTGAACAACAAAGCTCATATATGCCATTTTGAGCTTTTTCACATATGTTTGCTGAGTGAATGACATTGTTATATAATTGTTTCAGTAACATGGGGGGGGGGGTGGATTAGTGGTTAAGGGTCGCTTGTCATGAGTTTAAGCCTAGTTCCGACGCACGTTAAATCTGTCAACTCTCAAACGTCCTCCCATTGGTGTGGTAGTTAAATGAGGGGGTGCCAACTCAGGTGTCATCCTCGTCACTTGACCATGGTTCAACATTATGAGGTTCGTTGCCAAAAGCCCTCGTGTAGCTCAACAGTGCGACATTAATATTCACTCACTCAGTAACATGGGTAGCATTCTTTTATGAGCAATCAATGAGCCTAGATCTTATGTTCTTTCACCCTTTATTTTTATTGCAATAGTCTTATATCCTAATGTAAGCCTTTGTTTGTTTTCCCCCAAGAGAATCTTTATTCCTCTTGATTCAAGTTACTTAAAATCTTATGCAATCTGTTACCTTGTATTTTTTAGACCTTGAAGGGAATTTGGAAAATCCTTTATCCAGTTATTTTCATGAGATAAATAGATATATTGCTCACTATATCACAGATATTTTTTCAAATTCTCACAATATTCAGCAGGGTTTTATACATTTACACTCATGTCCAAAATTGAGGTTACAAACGTTAAAACTGATGAACTATTTACTGTGATACCCCAAAATATGATACAGATATGTATTACAATGTGAGAAAAAATATAACAATATGGAAAAGAATTTAATTTTGAATTATGATACAGGGCATATCAAAAGCGTGAAATCATGAATCACAGGTAAAGCATTTAACTCGGGAAATGGCTGTAATATGGAGTGTGACTACCGTGCACCGGTATGCAAGTCTAACACCGAGCTGTCATACTGTTTTTGAGGGTGGGTATTATATATTTAAGGCAACTAAGCTCATACTTCCGAAAGCGCTGCTTTTACCTCCTGGGAGGGTGGTTACGTTGAGAAATCGCTCTTGGTCCATCCCAAGCATGTTCAATAGGATTGAGATCCAAAGACCTCAAGGTCCAATACATTTTGCGAGTATCCTCTTCATAAAATTCATCAACAATGTGAGTTCTTGTGTGGACGCGTATTATCGTCCATAAAAATGTAGCCCGGGCCTTTAGCATCCAGAACTTCACAATGACTTCATCCCCATAGCGCTGAGATTTGACAGTACACGCATCGAAGACGTGCAGTGGTGTACAACTACCAACATTATGCCACCTCTCGCAAGGATTCCTTTGCCACCAAATATGTCGATTTTTGTTACGTAGGAGAGATGCTAACAAGTTCCATTTTCTCTCCAGATGCAAACTACTAGAATCACTTTGGCTAAAGAATCTTGACTCATCACTGATAAGAATACGCCCCCGAGAGAGAGATTCTTGTGTCCAGGACTGATGTTACCGGCTCCACAACAACCGGTCTTTCCTATTGGATGTAGTCAAAGGGACACACAAGTAGGGATGCCGGGTACTAAGGCCAGTCCCTGGAAGACTCCCGTAGACTGTTTGCCTGGAATTTTATCTTCCACATACAGCAACAAGGTAACGAGCCAGCTAAGGAACCGTTGTCCACTTAAGTCGTAGTGCGCTTAATGTTAAGTAGGAATCCTGTGTAGATGTTGCTTTGTGTGGCGGCCTCTATCCAACCTTCCTAATGACAGTACCATTTGGTTGGAATTTATTCCACAGCTGGGAGATCACTTTCGGTGCCCCTTGTAACCATCGAGCCACCTCCACTTGTGACTGGCCAGTTTCAAGTCTTCTAACGGTTCTCCATCACAAGGAATCATCTAAACCAGCGATACTCAACCTGCGGGACACCGAGCCTTTTTAAGTAGCCCGGTCATGGCCCATTGCTCTGAGAAATTTACTTATTTAAGAACATTGTATTAAAAATTTGGTGGGAAATTCTTTGTCAAAAAAGCAAAACAGAAGTTATAATATTTTGATCAATTTTCCACATTTTAAATTACCAATGTTATCTTGATCTTAAAGCATGTATCACCCCCCCCTCCACCATTTATCCTCATGTTGCGGCCCGCGTGAAATAGCTGACATATGTATGCGGCCCAGCAGAAAAAAAGGTTGAGTACCCCTGATCTAAACTATTACGTGAAGTCATTCTTACTGCGGACAGGCTAACTGAATTATTTTAATGCAATATTCACAAAAATTCAGGTAAAAATCCTTTATGTGATTAAACGGTCTCAATCCCCAGTAGTTCTACAAAAACTAACGCTAAACAACTTCCTTTCCTAAACTAAAGATTGATAATGTACCACCCGCTCTTCAAAATATATAAAATACAGTTTTTTACTGGAGGCAATTCAGAATTATGTCTAAAAACACGCTTATGACCTTAATTTTGGATATGGGTGTAGTGTAATAAGTTCTGTACAAAAATCTGAGGTTGTTCTAAATCAGTCAGAACCTTAACACTTTGAACAGATGTGTGCTACATAAAAAAAAGAGCCCGCCGGTGATTAAAGCAATTAAGTTTAGAACTCGTTAAAATCCTTGTCGAAAGAAGTATTTATAGCAATGCAGTTTCCTTTCACTGATCTGTGTGACTATATTGACTGCGTATCGGAATAGTAAGTACAGTTGTAGTAGTTATAAATGACCCCATCCACTTCTACCTCTTGTATCCTATCTGGCTGTGAAAAGCACATATATACATTTTGTGTGTTTTAAAAACACTTTCTCGAATCTTCAAAAAGGTCATAAGCAGGACAATTGGTATCAACGACAATTTTTTTGTACTGGAACCCCCCACTGAACAAATTTCTCACTCGTAGGAATAATCATCTGCTTGAAGTAATTGCCCGCTTTTGCATATGAAAAGGATGAAATTGTTCTTCATTCAGTGCCCGGCCCAGTGCTGAATGCGAAACCTTTAAACTGGCGAGCAATACCTCGTGTGTCGGAGTTTCGGTGCTCTTCAATAGACTCAGTGGCATAACGGAGAATATTAGGGCCACCCTGCAAAATCAGGTTTCGGGTCCCAAGTCGGATCTTACAGACTGCGAAACTGTAACCTTTGGGCCCCCTAAAATCTTGGCCCCACTTCGCGATGTGGGGGTGTATGTTACGCCACTGGATAGACCGTATAATAGCCTCTACAATTTCAACTGTCCACATCCATCGGTGCCTTCCTGTATCATAAGTTACTAGCAAATTGTCCAATTTCGCATAGTTGTCGATGAACACGCGCATACACTTAACACTGCAGTAAGTGTCAGTTGGAGTAGTATTTTACATACATTGGGTGTTATGATCTTTGGTTACACAACATTTATCAGAAAGCTTTGTACGCGAACGGAATTTATGGATCACAGGATTTACTATGTGCCTTTGCTCTCGTGCTTTCCTGTGAAAAATCTTTTTTTTTTTTTTTCTTGCCATTCCTTACCTTTCTATGAAATCTAGACGATCAGTTTTGATACACCCTGCATATTAACCACAAAGAATAATTCTGTATATCTTATCTAATTCAAAAGGTATCCAATTTTGAGAACTGAAATAATTTTAATTATAAATTGCGAATTTTTTAATTAAAATCTGTTTGTATGCAGTTAAGAAATTGAACAAAAATGCTTTGATAAAGACAACGAAATGTGCATTTAGAAATTATGTAGCATATATCTTTACGGAAGAAAAACTGTGTGATATCTAATTCCTTTAAAAATAGTAAAGAAATCCGAATAAAAATTTTAATATTCTGAAAAAAGCTTCTGCTCACACACACAGTATGTATAAATGATGCATATAACATCCTTCAAGTTCCGGAACAGAATTTGTGTCCAATAAATATTTCGACAGCGAATCTTTAGTGCTTACTTTGGGGGAAAATTTCATGTATTTGCTTAAGAAAGGTAATATTTGTCATTGTCTGGAATGTTAATACGTCACTAAGCCTCGGCAATTCTTGAATTGACATTGGCGGAGTTATGAAAAGACTAATTATTAAATGTTTATAAGTGATTTCCATTTCAAAACTTCATTTCTTAATTTCATTGTAAATGGAATTCAGAGGAACACAAAAACCAAAGAATTGCAAAAAAATACTCTGAGATAGAGACTTGTTTAAGCCGTGACGTCTTAAGCTAGTCCCAGCTGTGCCAAAATAAAGGTCGAATGTGGATCTGAACGTCATCGCTTCAAATCGAGCCAGCATATTTAAATATGGCGAGCTTGCTTCAGACTAATTTTGAGGAAAAATTGAAGTAAATAAAATTAAGTTCTAATTATTAATGTTTGAAAAATATAAGCTTGAATTAATTTGCACTTTCTATAATTTTAGAATAAAATAGAAAATTTTATTCTGTTTTTCTGTCATTCGTTTTCTTGTAATAATATATGTATTTAAGTGAAAGAAATACATACCATTAAAGTTAATTTTTGAGTACAGGCCTAAAAAATTAGGTAAGTGAAGGATTCTTCTCTGAAGGCAAGAAATATCAGTTATACATGAATACAAAAAACACTACATGTAATTAACTTTATTTAGCACTGATGATCAATATTGAAGTTGATCGATTTTTCAACGATATTGAAATGCACTACTAGACATTGAAAATCCAATACCAAAAAGGAATGTCCAATAAGTGAAGTAACTCGGCATATTAAAAGAGAGAGACAACAACGTACAATTAGTAATGTTTATTTGGAAATGATACTCGTAACACAGAGTGAGAACAACATCAGCTCAGTAGTTTGTAGGACCCATGGATAGCGAAGCAACTTGACTAGGAACAGAGTCATTGTCAACCATTTGCCATAGTTCTGAACACGGTGGTGGCAGAACAAGCAAGTAGTGTCCAATCATATCTTAGACGTGTTTGATTGGTATGAGATCAGGAGAGAATGCTGTCCACATCTATGCCTCTTTCAGAGCCTGTTAGTTGATACTTGCAGTATGCCTATATGATATCCTGCTGGTAAAGAGCATTGGATACCCCACCAAGGACGTCTTAAGGCTTGGCCCAACTGTGGGCCCGAGCCCAGGACCAAGGCCGCAATAGGGACCTCGTCTAGTTTTTGATTCAGCCTTAAAAAGATCGTAGTTCGAATAATTTCAACGGTCAAATTTATTTGTTTCAGGTTATTGTTTGTACGAGTGTTTGACAACGAATGCTATGTATCGTCTTCTTTTAAGAGTCATAGGTGGAACTTACATTTGTGTAGGGGTCCAGGGCCTACTTAAGAGTAGGGATCTTGGGCTTACTTATGAGTAGAAACCCAGAGCCCCCCAAGATGTCTTAAGACGTCCCTGTACCCCAGCCCCTCCCGAAGAAAAGGAAATATTACCAGCCGCAGCACACTATCCACGTATCGTTCGGCCGTCCTAGTAGCATGAATAAGAATCATAGGTGATCTGATATTGAACACGACGGCACTCTAAACATTAATGCGAGTTTTTTTTTTTTTTTTTCGTCACGTAGTTGGGATTTTTCTAGATGTTTTCATATTGAATCTGTGACTATGTCGGGGTTATATTTGTACACAAAATAGAAGCAAAACACGTCTGAGAACCCGACCCTGTGCCATTCCGTAATCCATGTGGCTCTAACCCGACACCATGGACAAACAAAACTTTCTCAGTTCAATCACCAGCCCCTTTGTAAAATCGTCTGTATGCTAAAACTGCTTACCTTGATGATGTCCTGGCATTTTCTTTTATTGCACGTGTCCTCAGAGAGAAGGAAAAGAAAATTTTTTCAAAGATCCTAGCAGAAATAACCTCGGATATTCTCCATTCTGCAGGTTCCTTTTCTTATATTCAGTTCAGTGTGTACCTGAAAGCTGCGCATTCAACATCATTTGCATTACTCGGTGAGGTGCTCCTACTCTGAACTTAGTGTAATTTTCTGGCCACTCCTTTTTGATGTTGCCTTTTCAATGTTACATAGTGTATATATCAAGCGGCTTACGAATCAATTTTCAAATATAAATCATAGGCAAATAGGAAATTGTATTAAGATAGATTGAGAGATTATTCTGAAGATAAACTCTGAATTATTCACTAAAAAATCTGCTTTGAAAATTCCGAAAGATGTTAAGGAACCACCGTAGTTAAATGGTATTGAACAGGGGTCTGCAAATTTAAAAAAGTTACAATGCATGAGAAACTCAAGATGAAATTATGGCTGTTCATGAAAATTATGAACCTTTATATGATACTGTTGTGAGGTGAAGAAGGAATTTTCAAACAGACAATATGTTCTCCCAGACGAACCAAGAAGTAAAAGACCATCACTCACGGACGACGCTGTCGCAAAGTGGACAATCAAGGATAAAGGACAATCCGATCAAGGAACGGTGAGGTATTACCGCCAAAAGCATCCGTCTTCTTGCCAAAAAAGCATCTGTACCCTCATTTAGAGAGATGATTTAAGAATCAAAGAGATGTGGTTTTGAGAATTTTACCACCACCCACCCTATTCTCCTGATCTTACCCCCTTTTTCTTATTCCCAAAACGCAAAAGACCAATGCGGGGACGGAGATTTAATGACAGAAATGATGTTATTCAAGAGGAGGAACAATAGTTTTCGACTACCTATTATCGCCTGCATTTGCTTTATTATTTCTTTTTATTCTTTCTTTCTTTTTGGAGGATGCTCAGGGGGCTTACTAGTGTGTGGGGGGCTGTTATTTCATCTCCCCTCTTCTTTTGAGTAATTCAATTTTTCAGCAGAGAATGTGACAAAAGAAAAGGGGAATGAAATCGAGTTAATGGACAGAGAGAATGGAATAAAAGAGGATTTTCGGTACGCTGGGGTTCCAAAGAGAGATCTTTTGAGTTGGAGGGTGTTGAAGTTGGCCATTGTTAAGTGGAGCTCATCACAGAGCACAGCTTTTAAAATGGAATTCATCCCCATTGATTCCGACTATCCGTAAGGCCACACATACAGTGACTCGAGAGAGAGAGAGAGAGAGAATCCATTTTCCCCCCTTTCTATATCATCTTTTTTCATCTGGATTTTTTTTATGTTCAGTTTCAGTAGTATCCACGAAAGCACCCATAGTGTTTTGTTATAGTGAAAATGATTTTCCACAATGGGATTTCCTATCAGTTGGATGTGAGATCTTGAATTACGGCATTTGAAAGGTCAAGAAACGTATAACTCTAGATAGTGACTATGTAAAGAAGGTTGAAGAATAACAAATAAAAATTCTGTCTCGATGATATTTAATAATAATTAAAACTTAACGATACCCCCTCGTATATATATCTCAACAGACTTATCCCACTAGATATTTCCCCAGCAGATCGATGTTTAAAAAAATTCTTGTTTTTATCACGTGGACATAATGCTAGATCATAGTAAAAAGGAGACAAGAAATAACTCTATGTAACTTGAGAGGTCTATCAATATCATTAAATATAATTCAGAATAATAAAAATTTCATTTGTTTTGATATTCGAGTTTATATGGTGCAATACAAACTACACTAAGATTATTGGCAATAAACCGTATAATTTTAAACCACGATCAAGTGGAACGGAAATTTTTTTAGCTCATACTTCCTTCTCTTAACTCTTACATTTCGTGTGAGAACTTTGAAACCCAGTTCCATTTCATGGCATGGAAAATCTTATTATTTTGTGAGAATGGTTTTTTGTGGTGGTTGTGCACTTAAGCCTACGACTCGATTTAAACTTTGGCAGTCACGAAGTTTCATAACTATGATCACTGAATACTGCAGGATTAGAAATAAAAGATGCCGTACATGTATCCACGAACAATGCTTCAGAAAACTTGGTGACGTAGGGAAAAAGTGTTTAGAAAGAGTTGTTTTTCGTTACTGAGCGTTAAAAATTACAAAATTTATCGCAATTAGTTTGCTTCGTAGCTCTTAAAGATTTTAGCCCTTTAAAAACTTAATCAAACACGAGGTCAAAAACAAAATTTGAAGAATCGTTTTCAAAATATCAAAATAATCATGAAAGTACTTTTAAAATCGGAAGAAATAAATAGACACAAAAGAAATATTTCATTTGTGTGGATATAGGTTGCGAGAACCTTGAACGGTCGGAAGCATTCAATACAACAATAATCCTTCCATGAATTTTTTTCCTGTCTGATGGGATCGGCTGTTAATCACACAAATTTAAGTTCAAAAGCACTGGTGTAACTAGTTTTGAGGGGGCCCTGTATCAAAGTTCTTTAGGGGCCCTTTTTCTAGAGGCCTTTTACATTTTGAGTTTTTTTTGCTTACACGTTTTGGGGCCCCCAAAGCTTGGAAACCTCGTATCATTGATACGGCAGTAGCTACGACCCTGTTCAAAAAATTTATTGAGAAACGTCATACAATTTGCGTTGTATTTTCAAATTCAAGATGACAGGAAAATATAGCATGGTTTTTACTGATATAGAATGAAAATAGAAGCATAATATTGGTAAATTCTACAGAATATTTATATATTCGAAAACAAGTACAACTTAAAAAAATATTTCATTACGTTAAATTATCCTAGGCTATTTTGAAAATTCCAAATTATATTAGAATTCCGGATATCTATTACTCTGTTAAATGACCAGATACTTGAAATTGAATTGCCATGACTGAGAAGGTTATTCCAGTTATTCTTGTAAAAAGGAAAACGTACATAAGGATAGATTCTTTCTTTCCCCTTTGGAAGACACGAGTAGTCATTAAAAGACATTAATTTCGGACTGGATACTTGATTAAACTGTGTTTTGATAAAACGATTTCGTTACTTTCTGAATAAGTACAAGAATGTTGTTGCTGTTGTTGTTAATATCCAATATTTAGCAGAACTAAATTAGGTCCATGATCTTGTTCATTCGCAAAAAGTCCAAGATGAGCATCGGCAAAGAATAAAGGTCTTGCTTGTCTAATCCCAGACAATCAAGGTTGGGAGTATCCTGGGTATTGCAACACTTGATGCAGGTTAAAAAGATCTTGTTACCGTTGGAGTAAGAAGTGATCCAAAGTGACCACTGATTAGTCTACTGAGAGATGTTTGCTCATGCTGGATGCATTGAAGAGATAGAACACCACCAGGGCGTCTTCCCTGATACCACTGGGGCATGGATGGGGTTATCTAAATGGCACTATTAGACTTTTTAGCCCTCTAAGAGAATTCCAGATAAGTCAGTGAGTTAGGGATAACCAACAGTTTCACTAGCTCCTTCTTTGGCCAAAATGGTAGCCATCTCATTACCATGGATGTCTACGGGACTATATGCAGCTAAAGCCTGCAGGCGAAGGATCTAAGCTTGACTTCTAACCTTTGGAGCCCCAGTCTTTTGGTCATAAAAGTTGCCCCTTTTCTCCATCCATGATTGCGTTACTCGTTATACACAGTTATACACTCGTTATACAGCTACCGCCGTATCAACAGGTACAGGGCCCGAAGATTCAGGGGCCCAAAATGCATAAACAAAAAATAGTAAAATGTTAATGGGCCCAAATAAAAAGCCTTCATGGAATTTTGATACAGGGCCCTCTCAGAACTAGCAACGCCAGTGGTTATACAAGAATGTAAAGTATATTAATGAATCAAAAGAGACTATATATACTATACATTGACCTCATCTTTAAATAACAACTACTTAGTGGACAATTTACATCTGTTCTATCTTATTTTAAACATTGGAAATAACGAAATAATATACGTACTACTTCTGATTGAGAGGACCTAGCTAACACACATTATATACAAACAAATTATTAATTTCACCAAGAATCCAACAATAAGGGTGAAAACTTTCGTTTACTTGTTCTATATATACATAGTAATGTCAAACTGTTGAGAGAGAGAGAATACATACATGGAATTAAATGATCAGTTTTGACCTATTTATTTGAATTCATGCTTCTGTTTGTTTCCGGCTAATAGTGATTTATCGCGTTTTTACTATCCTCTACCCTATTCCGTTAAAGCTCTATTCATACTTTATCATTTCCGTTTCTTTTTATTACACTTGAGTAAAGTAGTGGGGTATCAGACGCGCGCGCGCGTCTGATAATTCATGGAGAACAGAGCAAAACTTAACGCAAAATTTAGATAAACATTTTTTTAATATTAGTTCGTAAAAAATAAGTTATTATGATCTTTACTAATAAAAAAAATCAAACAGGTTACTTCCATGCATCTCAACAAATATATACATAGAGAAAATTCCATTTTTGTCTATGCAAACATTGCAAAATAAATCTGTATAAAAATTGTCATAGTGCAGTTTGCATTGGCAAAGAGTATCCATACTTCAATAAAAATTTTCGAACGTGCAAACAAAATCTTTCAATGAATTTTTTTTTTAAATTTTGAAACTGAAAATTTATGTATCATTGTTTTGAAATTTGTAGTGGATCAGATAAATATCTAGGAAGGTCCTGTATGGCTCGCAGGCCATAATTGACTCATCACTACCTATGGACGTAACAGAAATTACAAAATCAACAATAACGTATGCATCAACTCTTTCATAATCTAATTGTGGCCGGGGTAGCCTAGTAGTCATGGTCACGAATTTGAGGTCGGCGTGTCGCTGGTTCGAGTCCCGGTGCCACTGAAGACACTCCGTGTAGAGAGAGTCGATGCACTTTAAATCTATCGAAGCTCAAAGTCCTCCCGTTGATGTGGTGTGGTAATTTGGAGAGGGAGCTGCCAGCTCGGGTATCGTCCTCGCCGCTTAACCATAGCCATCGTCAATAGCCCTTGTGTTGTTACTAATGCCACCTGATCGGCAAAGACCAGATCTAGGCCCACGAAATTCATCAAGGTAAAGAGCTAAGTGACGCCTGTCGTTAGCTGTAACTTTGAGCACCATACAGGTGACAAAACGATTTAGCTCGGTTTCACCCCAATTTTGAGGGAGAACACCCTGGGGGTGGTAAGGGGCCTCTTACCTCTCTTCTCCTTCCACCAACCTCACGAGAGGACTTGCGGCCGCGAAGGCCCTATGTATTTACAAACATCCATGTCTTCTCCGGGAGTCGAACCCAGGCCCAACGGCACAGCAGTCAGCGTCGCTAAACACTATACCGGCTGGACAACATAGCTCTTGTGTTGCTTTAAAATGTGACGTTAATAAAGCTCTCACTAATAATGTAATTATAAAGTGTTGCTCACAAAATATGTGAAAACCTTGGATTTCTCCATAGACCAATATAGCCCTATCAGGATAATATTAAGAAACGTTTACAAAAAGAAAACTACTGGACAAAAGGATTAAACTATTTTAGCAATCACGATATTTGCACCAGTTAAGAGAACTTAATGTTCGAAAACAAGTGCAAATTTTTTGTTCGCCTCCTAGTCACCCATGATCAGTAGAGCTGGTGCTGAGAAAACTGGTAGAGATAAGATTCATTACCATCGCTTTTTTTCTGCAAAGCCCGCCACAAAAGAAAAGAAAAAAGCACCCCACCCAGTTTATGAGTATGTGTCTGTGGCAGTGGCCCGAGGCAGTTGACCGTCTTCAAGGCATGACCGATTTTTTTTTTACTGCTCCCTCCTCCTGTGCGATGTTTTAATGTTTGTTATATTTTTGTTTTTCAATTTCCCCCCTCCACAACCAGTATGTGACGTCAGGTAGCGATCCTCCCAGGTTCGCCCGTGAGTTTCGGGGTTGCCAGAACCGGTCCCATATCGTCTTGTCTTTCGATTTAACAA
>BMAV01000294.1:175403-193273 GCA_019973955.1 Trichonephila inaurata madagascariensis
TAATGGACCCCCAAATTATTTTTTCGATGGTGTGGACCCCTTGCAGGTCGTCATAGACCCCTGGGGTCTATATAGATCACTTTGGGAATCGCTGCACTAGAATTTTGAATGCAAGCATGAAAATGTGCTTGATATGCATCGTACAAGTACCGGATATCAGTTTGTTTGATAGAATTTCACTCTTGTTGCTCTTGGTTTCGTTGCTCTTGGCCTCTCTCTCGGGGGTTTAGTTGTTTAATACTGGTTGTGGATGACGCTATTCTTGCTGTCCAATGATATCCCCTTCAAGATCGATTGGAGAAAGATCTAGTGATTTAGCAGGCCAAGATAAAACTTCCCTAATGACCATGATTTGGAGTACCATACTGCAGAGAACAATTGCTACTAGCAAATCTTTGCAATAAGTTGAATGTAAATTATTAAAAAATTCTAATCGACTAAAATCTCTAGAAGATTATATCGAAAATTTCAGAAATGAATTTGGAAAAATGAAACAAGGAGGAAATGATTTATCAGGGCTTTCATTTGAAGAGGATACAGAACAAGCTCACACGTAGCAAAATATATATATATTTGGTGAAAGTAAAGAAGAGATGGCTATGAATTTTTGAAAGAAGGGAAAATTTCATAGTAAATTCTTTTTATGTCATATGCTATAGAGCAAGAGCAGAACTATCCCGAAAAGCTCAGATTTATGAAACAGTTATAGAACACTTCGTAAAAATCTAGCCCTTAGCCGCAATGAATTGCGTGGACCTTGATCTGATGTTACTGTCGATCAGGTGGCATACACTTGCTAGAAAAAGTCTGCATTCCCCTATGACAAATCATATGTAGCAAAGGTAAAATTTAATTGAAATATAATTTTTTTTCTAACAAAATTTCATGAATTTGTTAACTGTTATTTAAACATCGAGCATGCAATAATTCGTTAGTAAATAGTGCAATAATTCGAATTAAAACTACGTAAGAAAACGGGAGTTCTGTAGCAAAGCACGCAAATAGTAGGCAGAAAAAGTCTGCATTCCTTAATTGAATATTCTTGATTCCTGGAATTTTTATCAACAGACGTTATAGGTTAACAGAGTTTTTGCATTCAGTTATCAAGTTAAATAGCTTAAGAAAATTGTGACGGAATAATTTTCACGTTTTTGTGAGATACGAAGCAATTCAAGTACATGAAAAATAAAAGGAAGGAAATTAATATCAGTAGGCGTAAAATCATTGTGAAAATTGGGAAAGATGGAAAAAGTCGTCGGGATTTTGCCAGATCCATTGGATAACAGTATTCATCTATCCCGCATGTTATTTATAACTTTAAATATACAAGAGTTTACACATCAAAACCTTGTTTAGGTCGTCCATCTGAACTCACAATCAGAGAAAAACGAAGTGTGATATCCTTGGAGAAAAAAATCCGCGATTGACTGCAACTCAAATAGCAACAGACATTAACGAGAAGTTTAACAAAAACATTTGTGCGGATACAGCAAAAAAAAAATCTTGAAATAGGCCAGATACCGTAGTCGAATGGCTCGCAGAAAGCCTTATATTTCAATGACCAACCGACTTAAACCAGCGTTTCTCAAACTGTGGAGCGCCCCCCCCCTGGGGGGGGGGGTAGCTTTACCAGGGGGGGGGGGTTCGAGCATATCGAAAAGTCGAAAGTAAAAAATTTAAAAACTTACAAATTTACTGAACGGAGAAAAAACAAAATACATTCTGACATAATAAAAGTAAAATACACATTGTCATGGATATAATATACTTAGAAATGCATCAGAGTGCTGCACAATTTATTTGATAATTAATTTATCAATACTAAGTTAAGAACAAAATTAATTATTACTAGTGACTCCCATGTGCTTGTCGTATACAACATTATATATAAATTTTAATACTTATCTCAATAATTTGAACAGTTTACAATTAAATTCGTATTGTAGCTTTATATCAAATACGTTATTATTGAATTCAATACATTGTTATTGAATGGAAGGGGGTGCGATGAAATTTATGATTCAAAATTGGGTCGCAAGTGTTGAAAGTGTGAGAAGCAGTGGCTTATACAGATAGCTTTTGCAAAAGAGCACAAGCCTCCGGAGTTCTGGGGACTTTGATATTCTCCGATGAGAGTAAATTTTGTACCTTAGGCACATAAAAGGTCGTACGTTTGAATGGAGAAAACCTTGCACAGCGCTTCAAAAATAACATTTAGTACTAACGGTAAAGCACGGCGGCGGTTGAATCATGGTGTGGGGGTGCATGGCAAGCAATGGTGGTGGCAAGTTGGAGTATATTGAATCAATTATGAACATACATGATTACCTTGATACCCTCCCTTGATGTACCACTAGACATTCAATGCCGAAATGACTTCAGAAGGTTCCCAAAAGACAAGCGATTAAATAGCTAATTATCCTTTTAATTTTTATAGTTACTACCAAAACAATGAACGCATTTTTCAACTTGATTTTTGTTAGTACCGCTACAAATATGTCTTTATTTTAAAAGCTATGAAAGTAAACAGAATTTACTTTTGTTATTCTCAATACTTGAAATGAACTAAATAAAATATAATTTTAAGAAAAAATTCAAGTTCCAGTTTATAATTTTTTTTCGCTGTTTATGCAAGCAATAGTACGTGAACGCAGACTTTTTCCAGCAAGTGTAAGTAACAACAACACTGTATTTTTTAAGAGAAATTATTACCTGAAATTAAGCAGAAAGCTAAAAAAAAAAAAAAAAAAAAAAAAAAAGAAAAAAAAAAAAAAAAACTAAAGGAAACTTACAAAGACGATATTGAATCTTTTAATTTTGCCGATATGAATTGTGTCAGTTTTTACAATTTTTAAAAGAAAACAACGATGCAATGAAGACCCCTCTAAAAATTTACATTGCCAGAGAAATCCTAATGTAGAGATACTTTTGAAAATATTTTTAACAATACCGATATCGAATGCATCAGGTGAGAGATCTTCAGTTTTAAAGAAGTACTATGGGAGGGAAGACAAACTGAACAACATGACCGTATTATATATAGAACAAGATGTTTTGAACAAATAGATATGGGAAAAGGATTGATGAATTTATCAAAGAGAAATCAGGAAGTAAAATTGTGTAGCAAAATTGTAAGCTCTGTAGTAGTAAGGTTTTTAATTCTTTAAATACAGTTAAGAATTTTCATTAGCTTTTGAGTTTTATAATTAGGAATACATTTTATTTTGAGAATTTAAGGTATAAGGGAATATCTTCACTATATTTTATTTTTTTGACTCTTAAGCCCATGGGGTCAAACGTTTTACCGCCAGGGGCCCCCAAATACCTTAATCCGCCTCTGAAAAGATGTATAAGAAACAAAATGTAGATAATTTGTGAAAATGTGTGTCTTTTTATAGAAAGAAAAATAAGTAATTTGGTGTACATAAAATTTCAGACTTACTTAATTTTAGATATTCAGAATTAAACTGAAGCACTTACAATTGAAGAGACGAAACTATTTATAATGAGCGTGAAATTCTTAAAAACTTAATTATTATTTGGTACCTTGGGAAAGTGCCAAAATCCCTCGTCTAAAAACACGCGTAAAGAGATCTAAGCGTGAGCACAATCAGCTATTTTCTTAATTAATTTACAATTATAGATACAATTTAGATAAATTTTACACAAGAGACGAAAATTACACACACATTATGTGGGTGATTAAATATTTTATAACATTTTTACACTCACACTCAAATCAGAATACATCGCAACAGAAAAATATTCATTCTTTTCCCTTCACCTATATGCGTTTAAAATACAATAATTTAAATTGTTTACAAATATATTGTAGGAGTTATTTTCCAGAAAGGGGTTTGATGAAATGTTTCTTCTCTGAAGATCTAAGTGGGTTATAATTGCTTGAGCAAATAAAATTTATTGAGAAGTTTATTTTATATTTAAAACTATTTGAGAACGTTTTTACAATTTTCTTATTAATGTTATTTAAGAAAGTATTGGCTTATTAAAATTTACTCTAAATCTCTAAAAGAATTCTTTTAAAAATATATGTTGACACATTTTTATAAATTCTTTGTTAAATATTTCTTTAAATAAGATTACATGTAATTAAATATAACATAATTTTGTTAAAACTACTTAATGTACAAAAAAATTACAAAAAAATTAAAATTTGAATAAAAAATTTAATTTAAAATAAATGCTGCAAGTAATAAAACAAAATATGCCAAAAAATACCGAACATACGTCTCCTTATCTAAAAAGTGAAAACAATTTCATATTTAAAAGGGAATTTTTACTATGAAAATATAACACAAACATATTTGCGGAAGTTATTGTCGTAAAAATTCTAGAAAAAACAGCCATCAGAGGAAATAAATATTAAATTTAAGAGGGGTTTGTATAATGTACACAACTGCATCACCATGAAAGGATCATGCAAATTAAATGAAACTGGCAGGAAATGTTAGAATATTCAAATAATTAGAATAACAATGTGATCATACACATATGCATCGAGAAACATCCTTTAAGAATCGAAGTTGTAAAGAGCATTGTAAATATGATTTGCATTGTGTGTATCGTCATTTGTTATAAATGAATTGGTTAGAAGTAAATGTGCCTCGCCACACAAAAACGCAGAGCGCCGTAAGAACTACTGACAGAGCTCGAACGGAGACGCATGATCGGAATCTGCGATGTGGATTTTCGTACCGTAAAATCGCCACTCGCATGGAATAAAATGCCATAATAGTGTTAAATTTTAAAAGGTAAACCATCGAGATATATCGGACAAGTCCATGCAATATGACATCACCACGGAGTGAGACACTTCATCCACATGACGGTGTAGGACGGTACAGAAATTTTCCCTTGCGTTGGCACAATACAAATTTCTCAATCCGTCTACAAGTGTGTCACTGTCTGTCCTCAAGATTTTTCAATGTCTCCTGCACTATGGACTACGCTCAAGGATTCTTCTGCGCAGGATTCCCTATGCGTTGATCCACAAATGCCTCCGATCAGAATGAGTTCTTCAAAATAGATAATGTACATTGATTGACAACAAGTTATGTGATCTCAGATAAGTCCCACTATGATTTGGATTACAACGTTGAACTCGTAGTCATCAGACATTACAGAGGTGAACACCTTCTCCCGGAGTGTCTTATTCAGCATCATACTGAACGAAATCCTGTTGTTATGGTTTGGAGCATTATTGAATATCCTGAGAGATCCAGTCTACTCCAAACTGCGGAAACCACGAATAGAAGGTGTTAATTCAGGGACACTTCCTACAACATAAGATCCCACACCTCCTGCAACGTATTCTCGAAGTTGTATGTCCTGAATACAGAATCCGTTCATGTGTTTTTCGGAATTAACAAGCCTTCATTCCAGGTTAGACTTCTGCCATTACGAGTGGTAATTTCAAGATACTAAACTCCGCCTCAAGGAATCCCCTAAGCCCGCTGGGTGGCGTAGTTGGTTTGTATGCCTAAAGTTGTAGGTTTGACCCTGGCCCAAGTCAGTGAATTTTTATGATGCAAAAAATCAACAGCGGCCATGTCGCATGTTTATGCGGCATGTAAAAGTTTCCTTGAGGGCCTAATTGGCTTGGGTGCTCTTGGCAAAGTTAAAAATCCTAAGTACGGTTTCGCATCGCCAGAGCTCAGGTGTCTCTCTCTGGAGAGGAAACTGGGGGTCAGAATTACCTGCTGCGATTGATATCCGTCTATATGGTGCAGTACTAAAAAGAGATACCTGCTCCCGGGGAATGTACTAGGTCTGCAATGGTAAAGCATCAAACCGCAGCCCCATTAGAAATAAAATTAAAAAAAACCTCAAAGAATCCTATCATGCTGCCCCGTTCGAGCTTTGCTAATGGTTCGTACGACACACTGCATTTTCGCCGAGGTGTATTGACTTTTAATCAATTCATATATAACATTCAAATAACAATGTACACCATTTAAAGCATATTTACAATGCTCTTTACACGGTTAACTTCGATTCTTAAAGGATGTTTCTCGGTACACGCGTGTATGATCGCACTGTTATTCTAAACTAAACTCAGTGGCGCAATAGCCCATAGAGGGCCAAGGCCTACTGTGTCCATCTCAGTTTTCATGCCCTTGGGCACTGAGGTGCATAAGCAGATCAAGTGGTCAGTTTGACGCGAAACACCCAGTGTTCCGTTTCAAACCAAGCTTGGTACTCCTTTATCGACCCACTGAAGGGATAAAAGGCTGAGTCGACCTTGTTTAGCCCAGGGTTTGGACCCTGGATCTGTGGCGTGGAAACATGATATGATACTACAGAGTCACTGGGCTTCACTGCTCTATTCTAATTACTTGAATATTTTTACCTGTTTGCATTTCCAGGAAGTTTCGTTTAAATTGCGTGCAATGTTTTTTGTAATTTTCACAAACACAATAGTGTATATTAAAGATCAACTTTTCTTTGCTAAAGAAAACTTAATTCCATTTAAAAATTTAACTCTGCAAAATTCTCAAATTCATTATATTAAACTAATAAAGAAAATCTCTATAAAATTATACTTCTTAGAAGAAAAAATTACTCATTGAATTTTGCAGAAGGCATTATTTAGTTCTAAAAGGAAAATTCAAATTAAATTTTAAAGGATGGGAAAACCTTTTTTTGAATTGGGCGTATTGCACAAATTTTGAAAATAACTAACACCGAATTCGTTTTTATTTTACATTACAATGAGAAGCATTCAACAATTCGAGTTTTATTTTATTTCATCTTTTTGTAAATAGTACATATCCCCCGTTTCTTTTTAAAAATGCATATTAGAACTGCAATATTCTTGTAATTTTTTAATTTACTTTTACGTTTTTTAAAAAATAAAAAATGAAAAGAAAAAAAATGCATTGTAACACATACCTCAATGATTTATCAGGCGACCTAAAAGTTTTTGATTACTACCGTATATTTTCGTGAAAAAGTCGAGAATATTTGAAACTTTTTAGAAATTTAAGGTAAGTTTGTCAGGTTATATATGAACCTGTTAATCTAGGGTAAAAAACGTAGCTTATGTATAAATTTTCCATTAGCTATGAGCAATTGGTTTTAATCTTGTAACTTTTTGGGTGTTTTCAATATAACTTTTATTCTCAAGAAAAAAAAAATTATGAAAGGAGGAGTGGGCTTGTGTACGCAACTGTTTGTAGTTTGCAGTATGAAAATTTCTCTTCGCCCTCATTTTCCATACAAATGTGTATATAAATTGCATAAAGTAGGACCACCACAGATATTGTGTAAGATAACAAATGAATAGAAAAAAATGTGTTAGCTTCAGAAAAGGTTACCAGAAATAGAACTATCATCGTTGACGTCTGGCATTTTAATTTAAGTCAGTTTGATTGGAAAATATTCCGCTCATTTTACCCCCTTAGCAACATTCTCGGCTTCATGGTAGCATGCTTCAAAATAATTGGATTTTTTTTGGTGGGGGAGGGGCTTATATACGGGTTTTGAATTTTGATAATTTTTTTTTTTTTAAAAAAAACGCCCTTTTGGCTTATATTTGGAAATATATGGTATTGTTCTTTCTGGTATTCTATACAACTTTGGTTTTGTAAGCTTAATAAAATAAATAAACAAACAAACAAATAAATAAATAAATATATAGAGATCGTGAGCTAATAGTAGGAATTGAAAAACGGATGAATATATGTGCGTATATATTGAATAAAATTTTAAAAGACATATCATAATTGATATATATATATATATATATATATTTGTGTATACTCGTTTGAATATTCTTAGAATTTAAGCATCAACACATATTTTCAAAGTAAAAAAATATTAACAATGCTTTAAAAGAAATATTATTTCGTTTAATTATTAGCTTAATTAATTTCTTGTTATAATAATAATAATAATTTTAGTAGTTTTCCGTAAGGAAGACAAAAAATTATTTGGGAGTATTTAAAGATTGTTATATTAAAATACTTACTCTTCTCTCTGTAAGCCATCAACAGTTTATTTATGCAACAATAATGTAAATAAATTATTAACAATTATTATAGCAATAATGATTTAGTAGTTTTCCGCAAGGAAACCAAAAATAAATTATTAATATTTTATAGAAGAATATAAGTATTTTATAATAACAATATTTATAAAGTCAATCATTTTACAAAGTAATTTTTTTTTAATTAATTACTCGTGTCTTAAATGAAGAAAAAAAATTGTTTTAATAAAAATTGCAAATTATTTATATTTAAAAAGTTTTAAATAAAATTTTAAAGCTTCTTTTAATAATTAATTTACAACTAAAATAATGTCTTATGTTATGGATAAACAACATAAAAGGAGATTCATTTTAAACATTAATTTAATAACTCTTACAATAGAATAGAAAAAATATTTTTTTTTAATTTTCTTGTGTTATATTTTTTAAATTACCTTAAACATTTGATAACATATCCAATTAAGAGGCAAACCAATTATCTAAGAAGTGGATATATTTAAAATACAAATAACTATTTTTTACTAATCGTGATTATAATAAATAAACGTGTAATTACACATTGTTTAATTATAAGCATTTTATTATCAATTAATATTTCTCAAAGAAATTTAATTGCATGTGTATATTTTCTCTAATTTAGCTTGGAATAATTTAATTTTAACAACATTGATCCTAAATACATAGTTTTGTTATTGTTATAATTCACCAAGTAATTATTACATAAAATAAAAATAATAAGGAAAATAAGAATAATTTGTTTTTGTAATTAATGTTAAAGTTAAGGAAAATTTAGGGAGAACTTTGAATCTTTTTTCAGAAACAGAAAACAACGGTTCTTGTAAATAATCTCAGTTTTATATGGCTACCAGCCGGGAATATCGGCGATATGCATTAAAAATAATTTTAGAAAATCACTCATAGAATCCAGTTCCAAGCGAATTGTTTTTCTTTCTCTAATTTTTGTACATTTTTTTTTCTCGACTTACGATCAAAAATGGTAATCGCTGGTGTAGTAGGAGACACCAAATAATCAGACATTTTACTAAAATCAACACCTTTATTTATCTTTCAATTTACTATCAAGAAATTTCTTAAACCAAGGGAGTGGTCAACTTTTAATTATTAAATATCTACAACAAATAATTGGATAATTTATCTCACTCTAAGATCCGATGTAAGGGTACCCGACCTTGCTTGACGAATTATCTTGTTCAAGAAGACAAAGAGTCCTCTTGCTGAAACTTTGAGGGTTTCGATTTTTAATTCAAATAATCTAAATTCTGTAGCAGCCTAACAACCATCTCTCACTTCACTACAGTTTATAAATAGCAACTTTCATTAACATAAATCACGATTGTTGTACGGGAAGTGATTTTGTGAATACGCAACAATTAAGAAATATTTTTTTTTTCAAGAGGATTAGTTTCAGGATCGGATAAAACCCGTTACAAAGTATGATAAATACAGTGGGGTTGAATAATAATATACACAGAACAGTATATGTTATATGTTTCACCCATTATGTACAATCTAATACATATTCTGCCTTTATAGATTAAATTTTAATGTTTTGCATTCAATTTTCGTACCTTTTTGATTGAAAATAATGTTGAAAAATATACTTAAATCCTACTTAAGACCACCTCGTTTTATGACCTGTCAATCGGAGCAGAAATCGCTAGCAAGACAAGGAGGTTCTACACAGCCCATTTTATTATACCAATCATTTTTATTTAAATTATTTTTCTAAAAAAAAAAAAAAAGGTAGGGTTATACTCATCAATAATAATCAATTGACTATTGATTAAGATCACAGTATGAAGCTGCATACCTTGTTATTTTGAACCATGGTTAAGTGGTGAGGATGGCATCTGAGCGCTCTGACATATTCTTCACCAAAGTTTCCCATTACGCCAACGGGAGGACTTTGAGCCCGACAAATTTAATATGCATCAACAATTCTGTACGGTGGATCTTTGAGAGCATGAGAACACACCAGAAACAACGCCGGTTACTTGTTCATCGTCATGATCACTTGGTTTTTGCGGCCGCTATATCACTATTAGAAAAGAGACAAACTTAAAAATGATTTATGTAGCCATTTTTTGAAACCCCACTAAAATTTACGAAATGTGATGATTATTATTTATTAAGTAATTCTATGAATGTCCAAATTTTTCAATTTTTAAATAAATATACATTTGAATGTAACTGTAAAATTACTTTGAAGGAAGTTTTGTTTTTGACATTTCATTCCCAATGAATACAGAGAATGTGTACATTGTCAACTGTTCCCTTCTAAAGAAAAAAAATTTGAAAGGCATTTATTTATGGAAAATGTGCAAATGTCCCAAGAATTTACACACTGACGGTTCCTCCCAGAAAAATCTGTCTGGATCCGCCTATGACTCCCACTCACTTGTGGTTTGGAAGCTCTGTCAAGTTGAAAGAATCATTGATTTTTGACTGCTTACTACATTTGGTAACTGAAAGTGAAAATATACTTTCATTAAAATTATTTTCAAAATTGTATCTCCTGGCACTTTGAATTCATCTTGTAAAGTTCTTACGAAAAATTAGAAATCAATAAGTCTTATTACATACTTGCTTAATGGGAGAAAAAATGTCTAAGACAAATTTATTATCTTTCCTGCTTTTGATAAACAAACTAAAACAAATGGATTATAATTTTTTAAAAAATATCCTGAATTTGTTACACAAGAATGTAAAACGTTAATATTGCGAGAAATTCTATGTTGTGTTAAAGCAAGGAGATTCAAAATTATTAATGAAGTTTATTGTGTATTTTTTATCACACTTTTAAACAAATATTAAATACACTTTCTTACGATCAGTTAATTAGTTTAGATTACCATAGTCTACTTACTTAAAATAGAATGTCCACATAAAAACAGATTAATTTATTTACAATAAATTTTAGACTATTCTACGGATTAAAAACATTTATAGCAAATAAATTTTTTTATTAGATCTAATTTTTGAAAAATTTAGAATACCATGTCTAAATATTTTTCAGGTTTATACCAATAATTGTCTGCCATTTGTTAAAATTTTTCTTCCTTTTTTTTAACTAAAAAATGTCAGATCAGCTGACAATAAAGCTCTGTTGTAAACAAAGTTCAAAATTTTCCGAAATGGTATGATCACATTTTAAATGAGAACGCTTCATATAATCAAGTCTCAAACATGTAAAATAACATTTTTCATTGAAATTTTTATTTATTCTAATGTAATTTCCGGTAAGTTATTTAGAAGTGTTCTAACCTTTAGTTTACATATGCATATTTTTATAAATTTGTTGCGTAAACATATTTTTAATGCTTTTCTTTAAATTATTTTATTTTTTTATTCTTCTTAATTATATTGAAACTGTGCCTCTAAAGTAAATGAAAAAAAATTATGAAATAAATCAGATTGCAGCAAAAATTTTGTGTTAAATATAAGAATTAGTATCAAATCTCTAGCTTCTAAATTGAACAATACAAAAAGAAAGACTTACTGTCGCCACTGAATGATTAATTTTGCTTTTAATATAAGTTAAAGAACAAAAATGATTGCTCAAACTTTTCAACGACAATAGAAATATAAGTTTTTTTGTGTGTGAATTGCAGATTTTATTTTTTCCCGTTGAATAACTTTCTACAATGAGTTTTCTCAAGAATAAGAAAATCATTATTTCCATTTTCTCACAGAAATGAAAATTTTTTCGCAATAACACATTTATTATGTATTTTTTCAACAGTTTAAAATTTAACGCATTCCCCTTGTGAGCACTTTTAGAATGACTGTAAGAAAGAAAGTACAACTTTACAGAATTAAAATTTAACCTACATATCTGTTATTGTCTGTTTGATATTTTTGAAAGGATAACGATAATCTAGCTATGTATAAAGTACGAAAAATTTTATACTTTTTACTGAAAATCAGTTTTTTTTCTCAATTTAAGGCTCAGAATTCTATTTGTTCCAGGTTAATTTTTTGTCTCAATAAAAAGGAGAATAAGTAGCAATGAGAGAAATCTTTCAACTCACATATAAATACATAAATCTAAAATTACACAATATATACACATATATAAATAATAATATGTAAACCTAATACAATATAACAAATCTACATTTTTAAACTTTACCTAATAAAACTTAATTTTTTTTAACCTTATTAATAAACTAAGATAAATAAATTGGGGGATTAATGACATATAATTATATTAATCTGAGTACTATACTTTATTAATATAACAATTATAAAAATAATTAGAGAAAGTCTTCGTTCATTAAGCTGATATCCATCGTAAAATTTGTTTACAGACTAAAATACTTTAATGTGAATAATTTTTAAAGAATTTCAACATAGTACTTATTAATGTAATTAGTTTATACTTTAATAACTTACTCTTTAAAATATATTATTTTGTGAATGATAAGTGATACCACGATTAAGAAAGTTTTGAAAAATAGTACTAAATCATATAGCTATTTTACAGTTCATAAAAAATAACCAGATAAATAAGTAATGACAAGTAAATGATGAAAAGCAAACGACGAAAATAATAATAATAAAACTATTCTTTAATTTCTTTGCTAAATCATTTACACAATAAAACTTTTATTTCTTGCTTAAAAAAGCTAAGTCATGTTTATATACGATATCAGGAGAAAAAATAATTATGGCATATGCAGAGTAATTACGCATTGGTTAGAGAATTATTGATAGAGTTTTAGTATAACAAAGTAATCTTATGAAATGTTTAATAAATAAATGTTTAAAAGTAAGATTATATTAATATATAACAATTGAATTAGCTATCAGCAGTTGAAGTATAGATTGATAAACAATGGTTAGCATTAAGATAACTTCATGTAGATACTATACATAGCCTTCTTGTATGTTTGTTCAATGACATCATATACATTAAGTTTGGATATAGAGAAATTCATACTTATGTAGAAATGAAGGAACATCACTATTATGGTAAATATATTAAGAGGAATTTTTTTAAAAAAAATTGCTTTGGAGAGATTAAGTTTGAAAATGAAGTCATGGTTACAGGTTACGTGGGATATGGAGCAACAAAGGCTATTTTCCCTTAAGTCATGATTAAATTTAAAAAAACAATTTTCAAGAAATATGGATGTATTAAATGCAACGCATATACAAATAAAATCTGAATTCTTGTTCTAATTTTTATCTGAATTTATCTGATCTATAATACCTTATTTGAATTGCTTTTCCTATAAAAAATTAATCAATAATAGTGAGTAATTCCAATGCTTTTTATTATTTTTATTTTATGTTGCTTACCTATTTTATTAAAAATCATTCTCAAACATGTATTAGCAACAAAATGCAGTTCGAAAGAAAATAAATTTAATCTCGATACTAGCAAATAAATGTCTTTATTCGAATTTAAAACTGACATGGTAAGGAGCTAAATATAAAACTGTGTTTTAATTATTCAATCTTCGCATAAAAAAATCATAAGTAATATTGATGAATTATTCAAATTTTTAAGTATTTAACAGAGTGATGGATATGTCTTTCAAAAGACTTAAATGTCGATGGTGTAGGATAAAAATAATATGATTCAAAATATTTTTAAAAGGTATCAAAAGTATTTAACATGGAAAGGTTTTTTTTAGAAAAATGTGTTAAGCCAAAGTAACCTTAGCACAAACAAATTTCTACAGAAGCCTGTATTTGATCGAGTTGCATTAGTTCTGTTTTTTCAATAATATAAATGAAAAATGAAAAAATATACAATTATGCTTTTTATTAGGTAATAATTAAGTTGGATTTTTTTAAAACTAATTTTTATTTAAAAATCAATGCCATTTTCCTATAATTTAAAGAAAATGAAGCAACTTACTTTAAATGCCCTCGAAAACAGTCTTTAACATCTGATTATAACAAATCTCTGGAAACTAAGAACAGAGAAAAAAATAAATTTAAAAGCGTTTAAGAGAACAAAAAATATAACAATAATAATAATAATACAGTAGAATAAAATTCCCGACCAATGGGAAACGTTTTAGCAAGACAAAGTACGAAGAGAAAACAAATATTTGTTCTAGGAAACCAAACGATTCTGTTCGATGTTGTGAAGAATACCGGCAGAAAAGAAGAAAAAGTTTAAAATTGCTGCCACCACTTTTTGTTTGTTTTTCAACGTTGTTTACTTTTCAGATGATTTTTTGGGGAGCAAATTTGGCGACGAAAAGTTCAACCATCCCAGCAACCCTATACCTGTGCAAGAACTTCTGAGAGGCATCCGATTCAAATACCTGTGGATCTCTGACTCAAATCGTTCCTTTGACCGCTTCAGCAAGAATGCTGGGATTCGAAACGTAAACATCAAGAGCTTTTTTTTCCTTCATCTTCATAGAAATCTGCTTTTTTTGTATCGAAATAGCAAACAATTAATTTACTCTGAAAATAAGTGAAGTGCTAATACACAATCATGACATAAATGCACGGATAGTTTGAAAACCAAAGAACGCGCAAGGAAAATCAAAGAATGTGGACTTTTAATTGATTTCAATGGGGTCTCATTGACCTCAATTAAATTCCATAAAGGAATAACGATGAGCTCAAAGATATGCCGGTATTTCCATCTTCTCGTCTTTATTTATCATTGCATCTATCAAGGTAAGATTTCAATGTTTTTGTTTACTTTGTGTTATGAATTCAATGTTTACTCCAAACTCTTTTAATTAAACTGGGTAATTACAAACATTTAATGAACTTCGGCTGAACAGAAGCTAACTATTTAATCATAAAGTACTTTTTTACTAAGCTTATTATAAATATGAAGTAAAGAAATATATATATTTTTATAAAGGAAGAAAAAGACTGTATCTTTTTATTAGGGTTGTTGTCAGACGCAAGATTTAAATGTGCAGTGCAGGTTGATTTTTTTTTTTTTTTTTTTGAGTTTGAGGTTCTTTCCGATATGTTTTGCGAAAGGATTTAATTGTGAATAATTATAAGGCTGGGTAATCAAGGATTTGTATTTTATGAATAAATAACCTAATAATTTTGTTTCTAAATAACTTCAGAAAATTTTTTAAAGGAACGATTTAATAAAAAATTTTTTGTTGAAACAACTTTATTTCTATTAAGTTGTTACAAGATTTTTTTTAAGTAAAAAAAACATTTATATTTTGTTGTAGTTCTAATGTGATCTTGAGAGTGTTATTTTTATAGCTCAATTTGTATTCTATTCACTATTAATTTTCTGGAGATCATGGACTGTAATTTTTTGTTTACTAATATGACGCGATATTCTAAATTATGATTAAATGGAACAATTTTTTCCCTTATTATACGATGCATTGCATTTGAATTTAAGGCGCAGTTTCAAGTAATTGATTGTATTAATTTAATTCTAAAAAATTGAATAGAGAGTTAATAAATAATTATTGTCTATAAATAATTAATTCTAAGCTAATTATTTATGAAATATTTATTATCTACCACACTGAAAAAAATTCTATATACTTATTCTATAATACTTATGTATATGAATCTGCAAAATGGTAGACGTAGTGGTTTAAAACGTTCTTACTTCAAGCATTTCAAAATACTTAATAATGAGAAAAACCAATCGACTATTTTTAAACGTTAAATAGCTAGTTTAAGTGATTATAACGATTTCATTGTTGGCAACTTGGTACATTAAAGAAATAATGTATTCAATAACAAAATGTATTTCCACTTGAAAATGAAACAAGTTATTATACTATAATTAGCATTTCCAGAATTTTTTTATTATTATTATGTAGAGAGTATTTAAAATAGAGAGGCTTTAGGAACAACCGATCTTGTAAATTTTTTGATTGTGTTAGATTTTCAAAAATTATTCTCCTTCAGAATTTTTATTTAACGCATGAATACAAACCATGAAACTGATATATATAAGGTAAAAAATAATAAACATATTGAGGATTAATATGCCATTTGATAATGAAAACATAATTAACGTAACAAAATAAAATAAACAATATGAAGAATAACAATAATCAAGTTTGAATAACTTATCAAAAGCTGAATATTATGCGTTAAAGAACAAATATTATAGTTTTACTCTCTCATTAGTCAGATAATTAGAATAACATTTGAAACAGCTCTTAAACTTTCACGTAATGGCTTTTAGTACCAAAGAATGTGAACCCTCGACTCTTAGCCATCATATCTCAAACATGACAATTAAACCACAGCCGCGTCAATAAGAAACTAGATGAAATTTGTTTGTATCGATATTATACAAAATTAAATAATATAAAAGGGTTAAATATTTCAAAAATAAAAAAATGCAAATTTATTAAAATGCATCTAAGTTTGTTTTTTATTAGTTCTTTTACATGAAAATGGCCAATGTATTTAAAAATGATTTTACAGATAAATCTGAAATGCTCAAAAGCCTAGAATTATTTTTTAAACTATTCCTCCTTCTTTCCCTTTCTTATATTATTCTAATTTGATCTTTTAGCTTTCTCAAAACGTTTTGATAGTTATTTCATGCTGAATTGATGTACCATGTAAAATATCTATTCTTTTCTACACTTTGAGAGATTCTACTTGGTTAAGAATACCGGCACACATGCATATTGATTCTGTACAATTCTTTTGGATTTTAGTGCAGTTTTAAACAATGAAACAGCTTCAAATGAATTATTACGCATATGCGGTTAATAAAAGTTGATTCATGCAAGTATTTATAATTTTTTTCTTTTCTGTATATGTTATGCTGCCGCTCACTTATATTCTATTTTTTTGAAGAATAAAATTTCACAGACTGTAATGGGATATACTTTTAAATGTGTATAAACACTTCTCCTCCTAATACATAATAGTAGCATGTACAAGGGTGAGGTTTGGGGGTTCAAATCCTTCTCTAGACCAACATTTTTAGCATAAAGGTTACGTTTCGCTGCTTTCGTCAACGTATTTTTTAAATGTAACCCGTACCATAAAAATAGTCTGTGTATGCCAATGATGCATGATTAAGTAAAAATCCGATGATTAAAGTATAATAACTTATTTAATTCATTTTGTATCATTTTCTTCATTTAGTTTTTTAAAAAAAGCCGAGAAGAACTGCATAAAATATGTATAAATGTCTGTACATAATACATTCTTCCTGAAATTCAATACCTGAACCGTATGCTAATAGGAAAAAAATTAATTTGCAATCATTTTAATTTCTCCTCTTGAGATTAATAAGCAAATATTCTAAAATAACTTCTAAATACATATTCTCTCTTGCAATTTATTAAAATTATTGGGTTTTTATAGAACACGATTAGAAGTTAAAAATATAATAGTTAATTATTTTATTTATCTCTCCATTAATATGTAAATATGACCGACACTCAGACAAATATGGCTCAGAAATACGTGAAAAACTATTAGAAAAGAAAATTATAGAAAAAAAATAGCCCTGTGCAAATGATAATTTTTTTAAACAGTTGACAAAAGAATAAAAATTTACTAAGTAAAAAATTCATCTGTACAATTCACACAGGAATATGAAATAATGTTTAGAATCTTACCTTGAAAAATGGGAGAAATACTTTTTAATTTTCTTAAATTGTATAAAACCAAAACAACTAAACAAAATTAACTTACAACTACATTTTTTTTTGTAAAAATTAACATATATAAGTTTTTTGATAAATTTTTTCGAAAGTCTGAAAAAAATTCTGATAAAAACTTAAGATAAACTTGAAATCATTTTATTATATTAAAAATTAATATTAATCGTTGATATTTAAATGCTCGTTCAGAACTGAATTTATGAACAAGAAAATGCTTTTTAAATTTACTGTAAAGTTGAAGA